>JAXCMG010000036.1:2959127-2983127 GCA_034642415.1 Podarcis siculus | reverse complement strand
CTTTCTTTCTTTCTTTCTTTCTTTCTTTCTTTCTTTCTTTCTTTCTTCTCAGGTGTATTTTAACAATTGTTACTCTTTTCACATCTTGTTTTACCTTTGCACTTATAATTTCACATCGTGCCCAAAAATTCATTCTTATTTTTCAATAAAGAATATATTTTTTTAAAAAAACTCTCCAGGGTTTCAGACAGCATGAATTCACAGCCTTGCCTGGAGATTCTGGGGGTTGTCTCTGGGACCTTCTGCATGCAAACCAGATGCAATGTCACTGAGCTGTGGCCCATCCCCAAATAATAAAACAGAGCTTTTCCAAACGAAAATAAAGAAGGGTTAAAAACTTAGGAAGCTGTCTGATACCTAAGGTTGGGGAGGATTTTGGTTCCCTCTGCATTTTTGAGCAAACTTTCCCATTTCACCCGTTCCCCGCTGGACTCACACAGGAACTGTTGATCTGTTGATCTGCTGATCTGCAGATTGATCAATGGGCTAAACCCTTCATGGATCCATACTGTCCTTTTGAGGTTGTCTGAGGGCTACTTCACTTTTTAAACATTTTAAGCAGCTCTGCATGATCAGAAAACCCCTATTAAAAATATTCCAGGAAGTGAATGCAATTATTATTATTGTTATTTATTATATATACCTTTTAATTGCCAAGATGGCTTTTAAGTGGCTTGCAACACTAAAACCAATAACACATAATTAAAATACGCAATAAAACAATTACACGAAAGCATTTAAATAAGCATTCGTAATTAAAAGGCATACTAAAAGGAGTCTGTTGAAACAGTACAGCAACTGAAGATTTAAAACAGCAATTAAAACAGGATGTTCAAGTCAGGAGAGCAATTGTACAATGGGGAAAATGGGTGTCCCCATAGATCTATGACTTTGGCATCTGTTGGCCCATGTTGACAGTGGTGAGGGGATGGAACTCACCCTGCCTTGGTGGAGACAATGAGCAATGTTTTGCACAAGCACACTCATTGAGAGCTCATCTGGGTGAAAATGATGTAGAACACTGAGCTCCAGCCATTCACACCTGTTTGTTTTATGGGTTTAAAATTGCCATTTAGTGTTGATATGTCATCATAGAGCCTTGTTAGCCACCTTCCTCATTTCCTTTTAAAAGCCTTGTGACTGAGCAGAAAGAGGTCCCCTTTTAAGGACTTAAACTGGTGTAAGTTCCACCAGCTGAGCCCTGAATAGTCTCAACTCAGCCAGGTTGAAGGAGTTACACCTGCATATCCCCAGCAGCCCCAGGATGAGGAACAGCCCAAGATCCATCTCTTGCAAACTCGCTCATCCCAGCAGATCTCGGATTTGTATAGCACTGTCAGCTACCTACAGGTTTTTGTATGTGGAGCTTATATCAGGAGTTCTGGGCCCCTAAGCTATACATCCTCTCCTGCAGATGGGTCATTTAATAATGCTGACAGATCAAACAGGCAGGTGAATGAAGAGTGTAATGGCTGCTTGAGCATGGTGGCAATCTAAATTTTTAATACTAATAACCAACTTTCATTATCAGCAAACAGAAATTCCAACTTACGCAATTTGTTGCTGTGACACGTTTTAAAAAGTAGTAACAAACAGCATCAGAAGGTATCTCTTCTGTAATCCAAACCTCTGCATAAGGCTCTTTTACATTTGTGCAGAAGTTTCTCTCCCTTCCCTATAGATATGCAGCAGGGTGGATGAATTACTTGAAGTCTGTTCTGCAAGAGACAAGGTTGCTTTGTTCTCCTGTGTGTAAAATGGGAGCAATTTCCAGAAGCAAATTCCAGTGTTGTCAGGAGAATTGCAGTGTGTTCTTGGCAAAGCAAGACAAGAATGAGCCAAAATGTTGGGGAAATATTATATATCAGTGTTCCATCTTGACCACTAGTCTGAGTCAATAGGGTAGGGGTGGTAAAGCAAATGGCCTGCAAGCCAAATGAGGCTTAGCACATTTCCCCATCAGGCCATTTGTCCAAGTCATATCCACCTGTCTTACAGGTATAAATACAGGTAAATAGTCTGTTGGCCTAAAGGAGCTTTGCAGGCCCTGCCAGTCAGCCCATGCATAGTGCTTTGCAAGTCCTTAGCTGGGCATTGAAGCTGAAAAGTGTTCTGCATGAAGAGTTGCCCACAGTTGCTTCCAGTGTGGGCAAAAATGGATCACCATGATGCCAGGAGATCAACAGCTTCAGGTGACTCACTTTTGCTCACATTGGGCAACTGTTTGTGCAAGAAAGGTGCAGCACTCTGCAAACTCCAATGGCCAGCTGAGCATGACCCATTGGGGGGGGGAGATCCAGCCTACTGCGTGGCCCTCACCCCTGCCATAGAACATGATAGATGCCCCAGGGTAGGTTAGTCAGGTAGACAGCAGGCAATGTCAAACCAGGGTTTCAGAACCATGGATAGCTCCAAGCTTACTCTAAGTATGGTGCTGTCAAGGCAGTCTGAGGTGAGCCAGGGGAAGGGAACCGTGCATTCTGTCCCAATCAGTAGTCCCAGCTGGGCTCTAGCTCAGGCAGGGGCAGGTGTAAGACATCTAGGTTCCATGACATCACTCCAGGTTCCAGCAAAGCAAGGTTCAAAGAAGCAGAAGGCAGGTCTAGATAAGCAAGGCCAACCAAAGCAGAGACCACTATGTAAAAGTCAAACAACCCCAGGTAGAGACAACCCTATGTTTCCACACAACCTCTTTAGACCCAAAGCAAGACACAGAAACCTGATCTAACCATACACTGTAGCATGGAAGAGCAGATTTTTGAATGGGGTGAAAACTGGGCATTTCCACACAATCAGGAATGAATAAAAACACAAGACCAAAGGTCTATCTATTCCAGGATCTTGTTTCTTCACAGTGGCCAACCAGATGATTATGAGAAGCCTGCAAGCAGGGAACAAAAGCAACCAACCTTTTCTGTCGTCGTTCTCCAGTGACTGGTATTCAGAGGGGGAGAGTACACCATCCTCATGACCAGAACCTATTGATAGACTTATTGCCCATAAACCCATCTAACTATTCAATAATTTAACTATGTGCTATGTGAGGGAGCACTCCCGCCATTCAACTTCATTTGATATTTTAATATTTTAAGGTTTGTATAAGTCTGATGAAATGTTGCTGTTGTTGGAAGAGCTATATTTCCCTGTGCTGTGCTCAAAAATGTACTGAATGCATCGGTGGTAGTGGTGATAAATCCAGACAAAGATCTTAATGTGCCAAAGGGGGAAATTATTCCTTTCTTGAAAGATAAATGGCTACTAAAGACCACCATTTGTATTGGTATCAAATTCGCAAAGGCCTTTCTACCAGGTCATCCATCAGTCCTCTTTCCCATCAATATCTTGACAAGTAGGATGTAGACCAGCCATGGCAAAATTGGAAGATTTTCCCTTCCATACATCATTGTGGGCCCAATATCTTTTTTTTTCCTGCCTGAAGCAGAGACAAAAGGCTCTGCCAACCTCCAGTGTTTGTCCCAACACTTTGTGACAGGAATACCAACCTTTTTGGACCATTGGGCACATTTGAATTTTGATGAAATGTCATGGACACCCATCACAAAATGGATGTTGGGCAGGTGTGGTGTAACACAAAATGGCTGCCACATCTAAAAGAGCAGACGAGAGGGCTGCAAAATGGAGTAGGTGTGCCTTCCTCGTCGGTGGAAAAAGGCCCCGATATTAGCCACCTCCGTGCTCACTCACAGAGATGACGTTTTTGCACTTCCCTGCTCACAAAAAGGATGTCCTGACAATATGCACATGGTTAAAGGGGTAGAGGTTCAATGTAGGAGATGCTGAGCCAATGATGGTAGAAACTAAGCATGACATCTCTTGCACATTGTGGATTTGCGTGGTGAGTTCTCACCTCCCCCAGGAAGAAATAAAGACACAGGACACCAAGTATTAAGGTTAATGGGTGAAATAGGCCACAACTTTATTGATTACAGGAATGAGCGGTATTGGCTTAGGCATTGGTCCTACCGACTAGCTGGCTTCAGCCCGATTGGCTGGCACGGCAAAAAGAGGGGGAGCCTCGGCCACGCCAGCCCTAAATAGGGCAGGCCACGCCCCCCAGCCAGCCGATTGGCTGGCTGGGTGGATGATGCAGCCGAGGATTCCCCTGATCTCGCGAGGGCTGGGAACAGCCCCCACACACGTGGGGTGGGCGTGAAGCCCGCAACCCCACCTCCTCCCAAGCTCGGAAATGGCTTTATGAGTGGATATTTACCTTTAGTAGGCGCATTATTAAGGGAAACTGGTGGGCATTCTGGCAGGCATGGAGCAGCATTGGCAACACCCTGCCTTAAGAAGTCTGTACAATTCAGACAGCAGTTCCTGCCTTCATATTTTCATCGCTCATGATGCCACTGAAGCAGGTCCCTTCATCCTGCTGTGTTGCAAGACCAGCCTTGATCAGCCCTTCTCAGTAGGCTGCCTACTTCTGTGCCATATGGTAGCAAGTCAAGGAGCACCACTGATTCATTGGGATTTGTGACGAATAATTAGCAGTTGGATTAAAAGTTCTTGTTGATTGCATACTGGAAAAGGGGAGGAATCTGTTGGGTTTTCTTGACATTAATGTGGTCAATGGTGCTACGCAGAGGTGTGCGTTTGTAATTATAACCTGCATGGCAGCACATCTGTGAGCTCTTGACAATTCAGCACACCTGAGGTATCTTAACAATTTAACTAATTAACAGGGGGAGTTTACCTGCTGCACCAAATGCAGTGATGTGATCGGGTAATTGATTATTTTGAAAACTGAATTTAAGTTGATCAAGTGGTGTAGTGTGAACTGTTATAGAATACTGTTAAGGAATGTTGTTGAGGACTGGTGGTGAGAAGGGGTGTTTTGCAGCTGTTTGATTATTATTTAAAAATAAAGATATGCAAAGATGTGGGCAAGTTTTTATTCCATTGCCCCAGTCGCTGTGCAAACTCGGTTGGCGAAGAAGGTCCAACTGAATCCACCTGTGTCCTTCCAGTTCAAGTATGAACTGGAGCTGCAATCCTGCACACACTTATGCACACTTACTTCTGAGTAAAACATAAAGGATGACCTGAAAGTGTGATAAAGTATCAGAGATACCAGGATTTGAAAGTTATATGTCCAAAGGGTGGGGGAGTTACTGATGAGACCATATGGCAGGGACCCAAATGCCTCATGGCGCTCTGTTGACTTGATTGCCAAAAAAGGAGAAAACCCTACAGACATCCTGTCGCTGCCCGCCAAAAGCAAAACCAAGCTTATTGGAAACACCTTTGGTCAAGTGGGGGAGGCTGGAGGGAGGTGGAGGAATGTCCTACTGCAAGTGGAATGTCTAGCTTTTAATCAGGGGGAATTATTCCACCAGGGCACTCTGTTTCCATGCTTTGAGAAAAAGAGGTTGAGGGAAATAAACACGTTTGCCTTGTATGCACAAAGCTCTTTTGCAAGTTCTCTTTCTCGAGCTGGCTAATTAGATTCTGGTGAATCGGCTGGCAGTCCCTCTTACTCGCTCCTCCTCCACTTTTCAACCATTTTCCATTTTGTTTACCAACAATACAATCACTGCTTTTTTTGGTGGGGGGGTACTCAAGGGCACACAGTACTGACATCTTTTCTTTTCCCCAGAAGAAAAACACTGAATACAATACAGTGGTACCTCAGGTTACATACGCTTCAGGTTACATACGCTTCAGGTTACAGACTCAGCTAACCCAGAAATAGTACCTCGGGTTAAGAACTTTGCATCAGGATGAGAACAGAAATTGTGCTCCGGTGGCGCAGCGGCAGCAGGAGGCCCCATTAGCTAAAGTGGTGCCTCAGGTTAGGAACAGTTTCAGGTTAAGAACAGACCTCCAGAACGAATTAAGTACTTAATCTGAGGTACCACTGTACATCACTAATTGTTTCATTTTCACTCTGTCCCACCCTCCCTGCCCGCCCTGCTCATTGAAGAGTTTAGACCATGGGTAGGCAAACTAAGGCCCGGGGGCCAGATCCGGCCCAATCGCCTTCTAAATCCGGCCTGCGGACGGTCCAGGAATCAGCGTGTTTTTACATGAGTAGAATGTGTGCTTTTATTTAAAATGCATCTCTGGGTTAATTTGTGGGGCACAGGAATTTGTTCATTCCCCCCCCCCCCGAAAAATACAGTGGTACCTCAGGTTAAGTACTTAATTCGCTCCTTAGGTCCGTACTTAACCTGAAACTGTTCTTAACCTGAAGCACCACTTTAGCTAATGGGGCCTCCTGCTGCTGCCGCGCCGCCGGAGCACGATTTGTGTTCTGATCCTGAAGCAAAGTTCTTAACCTGAAGCACTATTTCTGGGTTAGCGGAGTCTGTAACCTGAAGTGTATGTAACCTGAGGTACCACTGTATAGTCCAGCCCCCCACAAGGTCTGAGGAACAGTGGACTGGCCCCCTGCTGAAAAAGTTTGCTGATCCCTGGTTTAGACAAAGCAAATTATCCTTGCGACAACAACAATATTTCTTTGTATCAGGGTTGGGGGACTTGTGGCCCTCCAACAACTCTTGTCATATAATTTATCAAAGAAATATAATTATTTATCAAATCATTATATAATTTATCAAATAAGTTATCTGACAAAGGTTTGGACTGTCCTCCATAAAGTAAGCACTTGTACTTTAACATGATGGGGCTCCTTTCATTCTCTCCCCTCCCCAGATTCTGCCAGATATTACTGCAAACTTTCCCCAGCATAGAGTTGTGGAGATGAATGAGTGTTGTCAGACTGCCACCTAGATGTGTCTGAGCAACATCACTGAAGAAAGTCAAGCTTACTTTTCTCTGCTTTTTTCACTCCTCAAGTCATTCAGATCTAAATATGTTGAAAAACACATTGGGCTGGATTTAAATTTAAATCATGTATGGGAAGCCACATGTTGCCTGTTCCTCAAGGTCCTCGGCCTGTGGGGAGTCTGGTTCATCTTCCAGGGACTCCATCTTTGGTCCAGGTCAGGTCTAGGCAGGAAATCTTATTTTCTCAGATTTGTATGAAAGCAACTAGTTGGAATATGTTGTCACCAACTGTGCTGTAAATAAAATATCAAGGGGGCGGGGACCTAATCTGGTCAAGAAGCCCACCAAAATCAAACCCAAATAAGCTTATCTGATGAGCCCACACGGGGAGTTCTTCATAGCATTTTTTGCTTCTGTGAATGCATCTTTCAGATCAATGCAATATGATGCAGACAGCTCAGTGTTCCTAGAGGGAACATGAAATAATAACAAAAGATCTATTTCTCATAAGCAAAATGCTAAAAGGGCACTTTTGATATTGCAGTGGGATAAAACTTATTCCATCTTCATATGCCAGGAAAGAATTCACAAACATGCAAACATCCTAGCCCTGCAAACACCTTCTGTCTTTCTTTGCTCTTTTCTCATTGATGGACTCAGGCTGACTTGGTGAAATTACTGCAGAAAGGTGAGAACAGCATAGGAAATTAAGCTCAAAACACAGTATAGAATTATAGAATTGTAGAGTCGGAACCGAATCCCAAGGGTCCTCTAGTCCAAGCCTATGTGATACAGGAATCCCTGACAGATGGCCATCCAAACTCTGTCTAAAAACGTCCAATGAAGGGTACAACATATAGATGGATACAGCATATCTGATGAAACAAAACACATTCATGCAATTTTTCAATTTGGTAAAAATTTTTGAAGCACAGACATATGATGGTATGTCTAAGGTAGAATGTCTCTGCTTTCCTCCCAAGCCACCTTTGCTTTGCTCTGCTCACTTTGCTTATCTATTGACAACAGCACCATCCATCCTCTTGAACACAACGCATAGACTTGGCTTTTCTTTGGCTCTGCTCTCTCTGTTAGCCCCTTGTCAATCTGGTTCATTGCCAGATCTTGTTGATTTTCTATTTGCAACATTACTAAAAATAAAAAGTAAAATAAAAAATTGCATAGCTTATTTCTGCCCTCTCAGAAAGAACCCTAGCCCATCTGCTGGGCACATCACATCATTATTGCAATTAGGAATGAGTGAATCTGTCAGTTTCTGTTTCAAATTCTCATATTTGGGCTTCTCTTACTCTTGTGCCAGGGACACGGGTGGTGCTGTGGGTTAAACCACAGAGCCTAGGACTTGCCGATCAGAAGGTCGGCGGTTCGAATTCCAGCGATGGGGTGAGCTCCCGTTGCTTGGTCCCTGCTCCTGCCAACCTAGCAGTTCGAAAGCATGTCAAAGTGCAAGTAGATAAATTGGTACCGCTCCGGCGGGAAGGCAAACGGCGTTTCCATGTGCTGCTCTAGTTTGCCAGAAGTGGCTTAGTCATGCTGGCCACATGACCCAGAAGCTGTACGCCAGCTCCCTCGGCCAATAAAGTGAGATGAGCGCCGCAACCCCAGAGTCAGTCACGACTGGACCTAATGGTCAGGGGCCCCTTTACCTTTACCTACTCTTGCGCCTTGTGCTTTTCAAAGGGGGTATGCTCGCTTCACAGAAGATCCCAGGTTCAGACCCTTTCCTCTTCAATTCAGCAATTCACTCTTCTTCACAACTACTGAAAAAGCAGGAGCTCTGATGTCTTTTGAAGCTGATCTCCCTAGACCTGGGAGCTTTGCCCACCTGAATACACAGCATGCTCCCAGAATTCCAAGCCACTGCTACCAAGAAACACCTCAGGAGAGAGAGGGGCATGAATGTGTGAAACCGCCCTTATACCCAGGAAGATGTTTTATCCATCTAGCACCCATAATTGCCTGCTCCAGATAGCAATGGTTCAGGAGACCTTTCCTGTCTGAAGATGCCATGGATTAAACCTGTGAAACTAGCTCAGTGGTAGAGCACATCCTATCCATGTAGAGAAGGTCGCAGGACCAGTCCTCTGCATCTCCATGTTGCACCGAGAAAGACTCCTGTGTGAAGCCCTGGAGAGCTGCTGCCAGTCAGTGTAGACACCACTGAGCTAGATAGAGTCTGACTTGGTGCAAGGCAGCTTTTAATGTTCCTAATTGTGCATGACAAGCTGGTATTCTGTATGGGCTCTCCTTAACTTTACATGTGGTCTACAGTGGTACCTCGGGTTAAGAACTTAATTCGTTCTAGAGGCCCATTCTTAACCTGAAACTGTTCTTAACCTGAGGCACCACTTAAGCTAATGGGGCCTCCCCCCGCCGCCACCGCACAATTTCTGTTCTCATCCTGAAGTAAAGTTCTTAACCCGAGGTACTATATTTGGGTTACTGGCCTCGGCCCAGTATACCTGAAGGAGCGTCTCCACCCCCATCGTTCTGCCCGGACGCTGAGGTCCAGTGCCGAGGGCCTTCTGGCGGATCCCTCATTGTGAGAAGCAAAGCTACAGGGAACCAGGCAGAGGGCCTTCTCGGTAGTGGCGCCCGCCCTGTGGGACGCCCTCCCATCAAATGTCAAAGAGATAAACAACTACCTGACATTTAGAAGACATCTTAAGGCAGCCCTGTTCAGGGAAGTTTTTAATGTGTGACATCTTAGTGTATTTTTGGTCTTTGTGGAAGCCACCCAGAGAGGCTGGGGAAACCCAGCCAGATGGGTGGGGTACAAATAATAAATTATTATAATATTATTATTATTAGTGGGGTCTGTAACCTGAATCGTCTGTAACCTGAAGTGTCTCTAACCCGAGGTACCACTGTATTTCTGAGTGGTCGTAGCTGTCCAAGGTCTCCAGCAGAGCTCCTTCCTATTACCTACTACCTGAGATCATTTTGCCCATGGAGATGTCGGGAATTGAAGTGGGAACCTTCTGCCTTGGGTATAATTCTATCCTCTAGCCATGGCAGCCAATCTGTCTCCTCTATTCTGGGTGCACTCCATCCTAGGCCAAGGTGCAGCAAGGCAAACTCAACGGAGCACTGGCCATGCAATGGGGCATGTCCTTAGCACAAGTGTGATGTTGAGAAGGTGGCAATAGGGGTTCCAGTGATGGGAGGAAAGCATTCCTCTTTATGCATGCAGTGGGGAGGGGGAGAGGAAAGATGAAAATTACAGCAAGGCGCCTCCTTGTTCCTTCTGCGTGCCATTCAGAGAGCTGTTAGTTTGATGGAATAGCAATTGAAGAGGAAGGATCCCTGTAGGGCATTGACACGCTAGTGGCTCTATATTCAGAACTGCACAGCCCACATTTCAGCACAGGCTCCTGAGCAGCCATTCATTTACCAGCCCAGCAACTGATACTTGTTGTCCCTTAGGGGTGGAAAATCCAATTTCACTCATTTCTAGAAGCAGATGGAACCAAAATATGCATGAAATTCCCATCTACTCATCACCCCGACTTGCCTTGTATGGACCCTGGAGGGGAGCGAGATGCAGGACTAGAAAGTACTGCTGCCTTCCATCACTTCCTAGTAGCTGCCGTTACCTCTGGGATACAAAATTTCATAAAAGTTTTGAAGATGGGGGAAATATGTAAGAAGTTGCCATCCTCACAATTGAAATGGCCCATCTATCTTCGTAATGTGTTGACTGTCCGTGGTTTACAGTCAATAGCAAGAGACATATTAGATGAGCCGCTGTCTACACTTAGGTGAGATCACAGCAATCTTGTCAGCGGTGACGCCACCAAAAGCTTGTAATTAAATTATTTGGAATATGGTCTTATCTGGTGCATAATGCATGGAGGCCTTCCAAATCAAGCCTCATTTCCTGGGAAAGTTCTTCAGCTAAGAATGTGAAATGAGATTAAATGAAATGCCCCCATTCTATTGTCGGCAGTGATGTTGCCAATGTTTGTAACTACCTGGTTTGGAATGCAACTTTTGTCCAGTTCACAATGCTTGGGTGTATTTTGAATGGAGTGTCATTTTCCTGTGAAGTTCCCAGCTTGGAATGTTGATTAAATGAGATCTTGCAAATGCACCATTCAAACTGCTTTGTAGGTACATGTGGAAATGTACGTTCAGGGTGGGAAGATCTTCCCATGTACTGCTGAGCAAATGGAATGAAAACTACAGGTGTATCTCTGCTTTCATTGTGGCTCCGGATTGCAATACCTCAAGGACTGCCTCTCCCTATATGAACCGACTTGGACGGTGCGATCATCATCTGAGGCCCTTCTTTGTGTGCTTTCTCCATGAGACGTCTGGAGGGTGGCAACACAAGAATGGGCCTTTTCTGCAGTGGCTCCCCACTTGTGGAATGCTCTCCCCAGGGAGACTCACTATAAGGAGCTTGTCCTACACTCGAGTAGGACCCTGGCAGAGACACATGCCCGACGGGCATGTTCTCTCCCTCCTGGTCAATCGTTTGGGAACTTCAGAAGATTTCTTCAGCCTGAACATCACAGCGACCGATGCCAACAGACATCGGCACACTTAGGGATCCGTAGAGTCTTCGCAGCTTGCGTAACAGACCTCAGCAACTCAGCATTTTGGCTAATCTACTTTATTTAAATATAAACACACACAGAGCACTGCAACATGCCTCCTTCTCTCTCTAGCATCAGACAGCAAAAAGAAAAAGAACAGAGGACAATAGTCCCACTTCACGGAACACAGTACACAGTAACACAAACATCCTGTCTCCATCACTTCCCACTCTGTGGAGTGAAAACATACACCATCATGTGATAGACAAAAATCCCATGACTGCAGTGATGGAGCAGGAATTCTAACACTCACCTGGCACCTTCATTACATATCTTTAGGTGCCAGGCAAAAGCATTTCTCGTCTCCCAGGCCTTTGGCTAATTAAACTCTCTATGGCCTTTTAAACTGCAGGGGGGGTATTGTTTTTGTTTGTTATTGGGGGATGCATTTTTGTGTTTTTATGTTGTGTACTGCCCTGTAATCTTTGGATTACAGCCTTTAAAACGACAAAAAGTTGCATGCTTAAGCATCTAATGTGCCTCCCTTGCCCATTTCCCCTGGGAATTCTCCTACTTAAATCAGAAGTCGTGGCAAATGGAATATAGACATTCCTGGGGGAGAAATTCAGTTCAGTTTGCATTTAAAAGTGAACCTACCTAATTTGCACTTCCTGAAACAATACCCAAACTGAAACTCAGGCATCCTCCAGACTTTACACTTCTCCAGATTTTGCAGTCCAGTTCTCCAGCCAAGTAATATGCACAGAGATGCATATATTCAGGGAATACATAATGCAAACTGATGTGGAAATACAGAGAACTTAAGACAGGGAAAATGATAAATGGAGAAGAACAAAAACTGGCAGATTCACCCATGCCTAAATATAGAGAACTTGCAAAACAATTAAAAGGGGATGTCGGGTGGAAACCATTCATCCCTACAGGTAACCAGCTGACCAAAAGTCCCCCCCCCTTGATTCTTCTTCATTGGCAAGGATCATCAGCTGCATTCACCTCACATAGCAAGCCAGAGTAGCAAGGGACCGTCAGGGGAGTTGGAAAAGTAGGGAATGGAATAATAGCAGCCTGGAACAAAGTCGGCGCTGATCTATAACTGACCTTCTCTGCTTGACTCAGACGTGAGCAACCCACTGTGAAGACTCTGCTGCGCAGAGGAGAATCTATGCTTCACTCGTCGCCTCTTCAACCTCAGCCGAAGTTTAAAAACACAAACACATCTTCGGCAGTGTCTGACATGTGTCAGCGTCGGCCTCTGTCCCTTTGTTCGAGTCCGGTGTGGGTAGCCTCCGTTGCGATTCTTAATGCAACCATGAAAACACATTCCTGCCCATCAGCAGTTCTACATCTTGTACATGACCTGCATGGTGACAACCTCCTCCCTGCCACACATCATGGTGTTCCGGAAAACTTGCTTGCTCTAAATACATGCCAGTGCACTAGTTATTATATATATACCATACGTATGCTGGTATTGTGGTACATCTTTGTCCTTGTACAATGGACCCAGTGATGTAGATAGCATTGCGTTTTCTTGAAATGGCCTGCACCAGAACATGAGGAACAGGCTCCATTTTTCAATAAAAATATTGTTTCATTGCCTGCCCTTTCCAACCATATAAGCCATACCCTTAAAATCCACTCTTCTAATGTTGGGGGTTCTTGTTCCAACCCCCAGTTTGCATCAATTGTCACCTGTGTCACCATCAAGAGGTGCATTCTCATTTCTCTCTATTCAGATAGGACTAGGTCTTTAACACAGCCAAATAATAGAATTGATTGATCTAATGGCAGCTTACATCCTGTTATTATTTCAATTTTGTTTAATATCCTTGTTCAAAAGGTTCTTATTTTAGGGCAAGCCCCCTCCCCCTCCAAGGACCTATGTCTTTACTTATTGCTTTACACTTCCAGCAATCTTGCAAGCCATTCATAGAATCCTAGAATTGTAGAGTTGGAAGGGACCACGAGGGTCATCTAGTCCAACCCCTCGCAATGCAGGAATCTTTTGCCAAAGGTGGGGCTTGAACCCATGACCCTTAGATTTAGAGACTCGTGCTCTACCAACTGAGCTATCTAGCACACAAGGACAATAAGGAAAAGGCAGCTGTGTCATAAAACTGATGTAGCAACCACTGCAGGATTGCAGCACTTATGAGTGGGCAGAAGAGGAGCAAAGAAGGCATGGCAATTCTCATCTTTTTATTGATGTTTCCAAAGGATTTGGGCCCCAAATATCTGCAAGACGCCTCCTCCCCTATGTTTTGGTTGGGATGCTATGATCTGCATGGCAGGCTCTTCTTATGGTGCCATCACCCTTGGAGGTGAGGACCTGCATGAGGAGAGCCTTCTCTGTAATGACCTCCCAAATCATAGAGCTGCCACAGGCCTCTGCTCAGATTTAAATGGCTACTGAAGTAGCATATCTTCCCCGTAGCCTTTGGCAGCTGGGGTCCTATTGTTAGTGGCCTCCCACATACAATTTGATTTGCAGGAGCAATCCCCCATTTACTGCAGGAGTCATGGAATTGTAGAATAGTAAAGTTGGAGCAGATATCAAGATACCCCCTGCAAGGCAGAAATCACAGCTATCCCGGCCAGATGGCCTTCCAAACTCTGTTTTTAAAAATCTCTAATGAAAGAGAGTCCACAAACTTCTGAGGTTGTCCATTCCACTGTTGAACAACCTTTTTCAGCTATTGGGCACATTTCAAATTTGGAGAAAATGACAGAGGCACCAGTTGCAAATGTCTGCCATGGAGGGAGCACGGCATAATACAAAATGGCTGCCATGGCTTATCACAAAATGGCTGCCATGGGGATTGTGGCATAACACAAAATTAGAGAAACAACAACCCCCGACACCCTTATGCTTACCAAAGGAAGTCAGCTATGTCCTACTGGTCCTGATTATACAGACATACCTGCAACCCTAACAAATTTCTACTCCATCCCAAATCTCAAGTAGTTTTATGAATTTTATGAATTTAAGTCTTGTTCTCGCCCACTCTACTCCCTACAACCCCTACCAGTTCCATTCCATTCATTTTGCAATGTGAGAGAGCTATTGTTTAGGGCTTGGTGGACAGTCCCCTGCCCGCTGGCCTCTCCTGCTAAGAAATGTGATTTCTAGTCCACAAATGCGTTTGTGAAAATCAGTGTACTTTCTATCAAAAGCTGACTTCTGCATTTTTTTGTTGTATTACATGTACTGGATCTGCAGAGAAACAGAAATTGATTCATTTGTCTAGGGACTTCCCCTGCCAGTCACCAACAGATTCCTTCTTTTTCTTCTAAACAAGTGAAAGAAGACTCATGGTTCAATTATCACATTTTGCACCTCATCTGCATAGTCATGGGCCATACCTCCAACATGGTGAGGCCAAAAAACCTTAATGAGCCTGTACAGTCTCAGCCAGATCAATGCACCCCAGAAAACTGGCTAGCACTTCTCTTCCCCTGCCCTGTTATTACAGATACCCCTTTTGTTGTAATGGATTTGCAATTCAGGCATAGGAAAATGGGAAGCTGTTTTACACTGAGTCAGATTATTGGTCCATCTAGTTCAGCACTGTCTACACCATGGGTAGGCAAACTAAGGCCCGGGGGCCAGATCAGGCCCAATCGCCTTCTAAATCCAGCCCGTTGATGGTCAGGGAATCAGCATGTTTTTACATGAGTAGAATGTGCCCTTTTATTTAAAATGCATCTCTGGGTTATTTGTGGGGTGGGGCATAGGAATTCGTTCATTCCTGACAAAAAATATATATAGTCCGACCCCCCACAAGGTCTGAGGGACAGTGGACCGGCCCCCTGCTGAAAAAGTTTGCTGACCCCTGACACTGACTGGCAGCAGCTCTCCAAGAATTCAGGCAAGAACTGTTTCTTTGATAGAACCCAGGACTGTCTGCATGCCCAGCCAATGCTCTGCCACTGAGCTATGGCTCTTCCCTGAATGGAAAGCACTGCAGCAAAGCTAGATCGGCTAGATCTTCAGATGGTAGCAGATGCAGCCTTTTGCATGAACCTCACACTGTGGCATGAATAGGAAGAAACAGGAGCTACCTGACAGTTCCTGGGCAAGGATGATTCATGTTTCTCTGCTACCTGGTCAAGGTCCAGAGGACTCCCGTCAGCTAAATTATCACACTGTCACTTTAATATTTTGCCATCTGCTAAATGAAAGTTCAGAGCGCCTGTTGGGTCTCATAAAGGATCTTATTTATTGTATTACACATGGCAACAGCTGCTGCAAGACTCGGCTAAACTTTGCTCCCTAATTAAACAAACAAACACAATGGTTTCAGAACATGGCTTAATCTCGGTTAGCTAGATAAAAAGGGGGTAAGGATTAAAAGCAGGATTGCAGGGTTTAGTCAATTAACTGGTGAGATTAAGCACACATTCAACACGGGTGCCCCCAATTAATCAGGAAACAGTTTCTTAATAAAATAAAATTATTTTTAATACAATTATGTCACGTATGAAAGACCATCCATCAGTTGCTTCAGATGTCTTGAAAGTACATATCTATTTTCCCAGGTTTTCCCTGACCCACCCAGGGAATCTTGTAGTCACTGAATTTCTCTCCCTATCTGTTTCAAAAAATACTGGTTTTTAAAATACTGGTTTACTGTTTTTAGGTTTGCATCACTGTTTGTTTTTGCGTGCTATTTTCATCTACAAAAAGATTTGAAGTATAGACTGTGGCTCTACATGCCCCCTTCTGATACAATTCAAGACCTGATATGGCACTTCAGAGCAGCCTTGATCTGACTCAATTCAGATCTGGGGCCAAGGCATTCCAGACCTGGGCCCTGAACTGATCTGGGGGCTTCTCACTGTGTTGGTGCTATATGGTCTGGAGGAGACTCTTGAGAGTCCCATGGACTGTGAGAAGATCAAACCTATCCATTCTATCCATTCTGAAGGAAATCAGCCCTGAGTGCTCACTGGAAGGACAGATCGTGAAGCTGAGGCTCCAATACTTTGGCCACCTCATGAGAAGAGAAGACTCCCTGGAAAAGACCCTGATGCTGGGAAAGAATGAGGGCACAAGGAGAAGGGGGCGACAGAGGATGAGATGGTTGGACAGTGTTCTCGAAGCTACCAGCATGAGTTTGACCAAACTGCGGGAGGCAGTGGAAGACAGGAGTGCCTAGCGTGCTCTGGTCCATGGGGTCACAAAGAGTCGGACAAGACTAAACAACAACAACACTGTGTTTACTTAAGGTTTAAAATTACACATATGGTCAGGGTGGTGGTGAAGAAGACTTGAGTGCCTCCTTCTTTTCCACCCCCTTACTGCCAGTCAGTCCCTTTCTGGCTGTCCCAGATCATTCCAGGTGGACCCAATTCAACCCAGGGTGATCCAGGAGTACCTCAAATTTATCCAGCTGCATCATGGGCTGATGCAAACCGGCCCATTTTGGTTCCTGATTCGGGAGTCGGCCAGATCAGGTGCACATCCCTACATCCCACTCCCACCAGCCTTAAAAGGCCTTTAAATAAACAAACAAACAGAGCTTGAACACAGGCAAGCAAAGCCATGTCACAATTACTTGGGGCCATGTGTCACGGGTGTGTAACAAAACTCCAAACCAGCTAATTTCATTATTCTAATGGGCGCCTGTCTCCCATTCATTAGACTGACATATGACTAGTCATTAGTAACAGTTCATTTCCAGAGCCATGGCGAATAAAAGGTTGATTAAAAATTAACGAGCCCCAACCCCAGTCAGCACATTGCCACATTTCTCGAAGTGAACTCGTCGTCGTTGGGCCTAAATGAGAATGCGATGCGATGGCAGGGTTCAGATGCTGGCGCCCGGGGGCATTTTGTCTGGTGTTTCTCGAGTGCGCATCTTGCCATGAATCGGGTACCACCCTCTCCCATTGCTCCCAAAGACAAATTACTGGATAACAATGGCTATTAATAATTAAATGGCAATGTTGCATTTTTGATGACTGAGCTCTAGGAATCAGACTGGAATGCTGACAGTGGTTTTTCTTTTCCTCCCCATAATGCTAGGGAACGAAAAACTGTCCTCCTAAGCTCAATCAATTAATATCACCAGCGCTTACTACTGCGGGTATAATTTGGGCTATAATTCTGCTGGACCTCAACTCCCCCTCCCCCTATTTGTCACAGTGTTGTTAAATATGCATACATTTTATCGTTGCACCTGAGATGTGTAGATAATAACCTATATCATTAGGCTCTTGTAATTCACAGAGGTTGGGTTCTGGAGTTTATTGCTGGGTTGACATTGCAATTAATTGGACACTGCTGCTTATTATGTAGCACTCGTTATGCATTATGTACTATTGCGTCTCTAGCATACATTTCGGAAAGCAGGTTGTCCATCTGTCTGTCTGTTTTCCGTAGGCTTGGGTGCCACTCAAGATATTTTCACCAAATTGGCGCGAGGGTTCCCAAGCAGGGATGGTGGTCTCCGTTAATGTTTGGCTAACATTTTGATTCAAGATAGTGGACCGAAATATGACTTCACCCAATTTTTGGCATGACGGATCCAAACACACAAATTGCACTCTCCATTTAAAATTGCACCACAATATATTTTTGCTTCTACAGATTTCTGGGCAATTCCCCACTAGTCATCTAATATTATGTATTGCTTATTAGTATGAATTGTATGCATATAACTATTTTAACTGTTATGTTTTGTATTTGCAGTATATTGTATGTTGCTGTGTAACATAATATTATAGATTGTAGGTCACACTGAGACGCTTTTTTGGAGGAAGAAAGCAATTAATAATGATAATAATAAATAGCAGTAAACTGCCCTATAGACGTTTGACAAAGGGTACTATATAATCATGGGTTGTATACAACTTAATGGACCCAACATGCTTATTATTTGAAATCTTTAAGGTAATATTTTAGTTTTCTGTTAATTATGTTGTTTTGACTGTATACTCTATATTTGACTTTCTTCAGATTGTTTTATTGATGTTTTATTGATGTTTTAATATTCTGTAAATCGCTTTGAGATTTTTCTTAAAAATATAAAGCGGTATAGAAATTAAATAAAATTTCAATGGGATTACTCTGAGTAGGACTAACATTGGCACAATACGGTAACAACCTGGCAGTTTGCTTTATTTTGAAATCTACGCCTTTTCACTGAGGTCAAGCAAAACGAAAACTTACTGTGCACAGAAGCTTGGAGCACTCTGAGAATTGTCCCTAAGCAATTCCAAGCTTTGCAACACTAAAAAGACGGTGTCTTAAATAACTCTGACTGCCTAAAGAGAGATTTATTTAAGGCAAAAATGACTTACCAGACATTACTGGAAACACTTGAAAAATGAAGAAAACTCTCTATTGCCTTTGAGGATTTATTGAGTGGGGGTGCTGTAGCTATAGTTTCAGGGCTGTTTTTTAGCAGTGGGTTCTGTTTGCCTATCTACAAAAGCTGTAACCTGAAATAAATGGCCACAGCAGGGTTAAACATCTTCATAGGTGCCAGGGCTGGTTCGGAGGTAACAGTCTGTGATGAGCAAGGACCCAGAAGCTGTGTGACTAGTCAGCAGTCAGGGCTGAAGTCAGAGCTAGGGGTGAAAGAGGAGGCGTCTGCCCTACTTGGAATCCAAAGTGGACTCACCTGAACTGACAGGGGCCAAGATCTGCACTTGCCAAAAACAATGCCTCTGGCCCTGCCCACCACTAGTATGCTTCTGTCATGGGCCAGGAGTCGGCTTCACCTGCTGAGCAGCAGCCTGAAGGCATAGAAGGCAGAGTGACTCCACCTGCTGATGATCAGCCTTCTTGCTCCTGATGAGAACCAATTGGCTCCACTCTCCTTAAGCAGCGTTTCTAGCTTCAGTCAGTTGCTGGAAACAACATTCGTCATTCCTGGCTAGAAGACCTTGCTGCTTCTCGCTTCTCGTAGCCCTGGACCCTCTTCTTTCTTGACCCCCAGATCATCTGACTACACGAACTAAGATATTCCTGACCTTACGACTGGACTGAACCTTGCATATGGACTCTGCCTCCAAGCAAGTACCGTATCTTTCGCTCTATCAGACACACTTTCCCCCCTCCAAAAATTAAGGGGAAATGTGTGTGCGTCCTATGGAGCGAATGCAGGCTCCTTGGCTTCAGCGATAGCAACACGTAGCCTCCGAAGCACAGAGGGAGAGCCCCCTCCACGCTCCGGAGGCTTCGCGTTGCTTTCGCTGAAGCCTTCAGAGCAAGAGGCGTCGGTGCGCACCAACCCCTCTCGCTCTCCAGGCTTCAGGGATAGCCGCCTGAAGCCTTTGGAGTGCAGGGGAACTCGCGCTGCGCTCCAAAGGCTTCGGGTTCCTTTTGCTGAAGCCAGGAGAGCAAGACTCTCCTGGCTTCAGCAGAGAGGGAGAGCTGCGCAGCGCCCCTTCAGCGAAGCGGGAGGAGAAATGGAAGGGGCTCCATTTCTCCTGCCGCTTCGCTGAAGGGGCACTGAGCAGAGAGGAGGAGAAATATTTTTTTGTTGTTCTCCCCCTCTAAAACAAGGTGTGTCCTATGGTCGCGTGCATCCTATAGAGCGAAAAATACGGTACTCCCCTGAGACTTGGCTGGCTGGCTGGCTACTCCCTCTGCCATGACTGGCAGCACAGGACTACGACAGCTGCCCTTGGAAGGGTGGCCAGAAGGGCACAAGTCCCTTGAGTTATAAAAAGTTCCCCACCCCTGGTTTAAGACAAGGTGGAAGGAGGTTAGCAGGATAAAAATTGCAAAGCTCTCTTGCTGCTTTTTCACCCCCGTTCTCTAATTAAAGATTCTTCAAATATGCCTAATTAGGTGTCATTAAAGCTGAGTGTAAGAACAGTACATGCAGCACATTCAAAATGCTGCTACCATCCTTAGAAAATCAAACTCACAATGGAACAGTCTAGGAAAGGCCAATTAGTAGAAGTATTGGAAAATCATAACTCGGTTCTACACCTGTGCCAAATTTCATCAGGAGGATAGTTTCCTGAGTTTCGATTTTACATGCTCAATTCCCACAATGCCGCAGGATATCAAGGGCAACTTGGAGGATGGAAAGTGATGATAGTTGCTACAGTGGCTTCAGGAGAAAATGGGAAAAATTGTGTTACTGCTGCTCCTAATGTTTTAAAATTTTATATATGGATGTCTTAAAGGTAAAGGGACCCCTGATAATTAGGTCCAGTTGTGACCAACTCTGGGGTTGCGGAGCTCATCTCACTTTATTGGCCGAGGGAGCTGGCGTACAGCTTCCAGGTCATGTGGCCAGCATGACTAAATCTCTTCTGGCGAACCAGAGCAGCGCACGGAAATGCCGTTTACCTTCCCAACGGAGCGGTACCTATTTATCTACTGATGTGCTTTTGAACTGCTAGGTTGGCAGGAGCAGGGACCGAGCAATGGGAGCTCACCCCGTCACGGGGATTCAAACCACCGACCTTCTGATCGGCAAGTCCTAGGCTCTGTGGTTTAACCCACAGTGCCACCCGCAGCCTATATTTGTAATTCCTAATAAAGGTTTGGTGAAGTAAGCAAGCAAGCTAAGGAACATAAGAGTTGTTATGTATTCAGTGGTCTGTGTTTGCCTGAGCTTGAGTCTGGACTAAGGATTCTGAGCCCCTGTGTTTTGATTCAATATATGATGTCCAATCACAAAACATTTCAGGGTTTGGGCCTCTGCCATTGGTTCTTGAACTCTGAGATGTGATTCGCAGCTTGGAAGTTTAGAAAGCCAATCACGTTGGGAGTGGGAGTGGCCCAGGCTTTCAAGAATGTATATAAGCAGTTGCTTTGCCCCTGTTTCCCAGTTATGTGGTTCAATAAAAGTTATTGCTGTTATCGCTGTGTCTTGCTTCGTGGGAACCCACCTACGCTTCACTGGTGACAAAGGTGGGATGCTAGGCTAGGTATCCAGCCCTGGCTAGCTTCCACAAGCTGAAATCACTGCTGGGGAACTGTCTCCTCAGCTGAGCTGAAATCACTGATTGCAGCCACAAGGCAGATCACACAGAGCGGACATAATGGCTACCCAGGCCACATTGAGGAATTTGACACAACGGTTCCAGGGAAATGAGACTCCCATGCCACCCGGCTTGAGTTCACTTCCGGGCCAGCCACCCTATTGGCTGTGAGGGAGAACTCAAGCCGGGTAGCATGGGAGTCTCATTTCCCACCCACCTGTTAAAGTTGGCCCACAGGGTGTGAAGGGAGGGGTGTGAATCTGGCCAAAAATGTCCCCCCCCGCCTTACTCTGATAACCCCATTGCAGCATCTACTACTGGGTGCCCCAGACGCAGCTTCCTGAGAACTTGTTTATTTCCTAACTTGCCTGTCAGAATTGTGGTTCAAATGCCCACAATTCCCCAACTGAATGATGTCATTGAAAAGGATGTAAAAAGAACAGAATGTTCTGTTGCTATGGAGATTAAGCTTGTTTCATTCTGCTTCTAGTGACTCTGCAGCCATATAATTATTATTTGGATTTCAAAAATCTGTAGGTCTTTCCCAAAGAAGCCCCACTGTTCAGGCCATATATTTATCCAAAGCAGTTCTTAAGAACCATTCTCAATTGACAGGCTGTGCTTTTGCTTGGCTACCCAAGGGCAAAATTCATGGACCCCCTGCTATGCGCTAAATATTTGGTCTACCACACCGGATTCAGCTGAAGACCAAAGCCTTGAACCAAATTTGGCTTCACAATCAATCCCTCTTTCCAGGGAATTCTGGGAATTGAATCTCTGTGAGAGGAGAAGGGGTCTCCTAACAACTCCCAGCATCCTAGCAAACTACAGCTCCCAGAATTCGTTGGGGGAAGCCATGGTTGTTTAACATGGTACAGGCAGAGGTGCAGTGGTCCAGGATCATATGGGTTGAAGGCCAGTTACTATTTCTGCCTCCAGAGTCCTAGAGCTGCCCAATCGGCATGAAAGGGGAACTTTTGAGCTACTGAAAAGAAGTCTTCTCACCCTTTGTGCTCATCGGAGCCAATCAGAGTGAAAGAAAGTGAGTCAGTCCCTTGGGATTGGCTCCTAGGGCCACTCTGGAGAAGGCATGTGGGAAGACCACCGAGGAAGAGTTGTTCTGTACATTCCAAAGCTAAGCAGGAACACTGAAAACACGAGGAGCTTCAGCTTCAAAAGAATGGCGTGCAAGGTTCTGTTATGTGCAATGGAACATCACAGAAGACAAAAGAAGATGTTGCGACACTCCAAATCATTTGCCCATGTATGTGCATAGAAAACAGTAGATCTAGCTGAAAGGCGACACGTGGAGATCAGCGCTGATTGTTGCAATGCATCCCTAATGACTATTGTTGTATAATTCTAAGATTACTGCATAATCTTAGGAGTGTGGCTGTCAGGAGACTGTGGCTGTGATTTTCATGGAGGGCCCCTGCACTTCTGGGTATGATAGTGCAGGGGCCCTCTACCCTACTGGGTATGATAGTGCTTTGGATGCACAGTGCAGATAGGGGCCACCATCCCTGTTATTAAGCTCCAGCTCCGCACACCTTTCTGCCACTTAACCACCTCACTCGGCAGCATTAACTTTCTCTCAGACGCTCAGCCGATAAATTTGCCTAACAGGCTGCAGATGCCACATGCAAATCCTCATCCGCCGTTTCCCCCGGTAACAGAAAACAACCATGTGGTGCCGTTCATGGGCCGTTTTGGGGTGCTTGCCGCCGTATTTCATTCTGAGAACAAAACCACGCTGGATTTTTAAAAAATAAAATCATAATAAAAATTGCTCTCTGCGTCTGCTTTCAACTGCCCCTGGCAGGTGTGTGCACGATTCGCGAGCTCCGGGAATTTCTCGTCGCTTCTCCTTAGCTGCTGTCATCCCCCCCACCCCTCAGTAATTTCCAAAAGGTATTAGAATATTCATAGCAGCCTCCAAACAGATTAGGCGTAGGCAGTAAATCATAGGAGATTAACTTGGCAAAACATTTTTACCCTTTCGTGTGCAGCTGTTCACATTTCTGAAGCTGAGGGAGATGGTTCCATTATAACCTAATGTCCAGGTGCCGTGCCATCGCCACGAGCAAAGGTGGTGGTGGGGGAGAACACAACTGAAAGCAATGGGGGAGGCAACAAAAAGAGAGGTTTACTACTCCAGAGACTTCCGGTTAGAAGATGGCGCCTGAAGCAAGTCTCCTGTGAGCCTCAGCAGAGTGAGTAGGAGCTTTTAAAAAATAATAATAAATACTCCAGAACTAGATGAACAGCAAACAAACCACCCTCCTGCCAATTATAATGGGGGTGGGTAGGGGCTATTTATCAGCCTGAGGGCCACATTAGCTTCTGGGCAGCCTTCGGAGGGCCACCTGCAATGGAGGCTGCTCCATTACGGCAAATTCATAACATGCATGATATGGAGAAAGATGGAGAACATTTCTCTCCCTCTCTCATAACACCAGACCTCATGGACATCCAATGAAGCTGACTGTTGGAAGATTTGGAACGGACAAATTCATGCAGCACATAAACTATGGACCTCACTAACACGGGAGGTAATAAGGACACCCAACTTGGGTATCCTTATAAGAGGATTGGACAAATACATGGAGGGAAAGGCTATTGATGACTGTTAGTCATGATAGCTAAGCTCTGCCTCCACAGTCAGAGGCAATAATAATAATAATAATAATAATAATAATAATAATAATAATAATAA
>JAXCMG010000036.1:2848345-2959117 GCA_034642415.1 Podarcis siculus | reverse complement strand
ATAATAATAATAATAATAATAATAATAATAATAATAATAATAATAATTTATTTAAACCCCGCCCATCTGGCTGGGCTTCCCCAGCCACTCTGGGCGGCTTCCAACAAAATATTAAAATACAGTAATCCATCAAACATTAAAAGCTTCCCTAAACAGGGCTGCCTTCAGATATCTTCTAAAAGTCTGGTAGTTGTTCTCGCTGACATCTGGTGGGAGGGCATTCCTCAGGGTGGGTGCCACTACCGAGAAGGCCCTCTGCCTGGTTCCCTGTAACTTGGCTTCTCGGAGTGAGGGAACTGCCAGAAGGCCCTTGGAGCTGGACCTCAGTGTCCAGGCAGAACGATGGGGGTGGAGACGCTCCTTCAGGTATACTGGACTGAGGCCGTTTAGGGCTTTAAAGTTCAGCACCAACACTTTGAATTGTGCTCAGAAATGTACTGGGAGCCAATATAGGTCTTTCAAGATCGGTGTTATGTGGTCTTGGCCACTCCCAGTTGCTTCTGAATACCAGTTGCTGGAAGCCACAAGCAAGTAGAGGGCTCTTGTGCTTGGGTCGTGCTCAGCAGTTTCCCACAAGCAACTGGGTGGTCACTGTGAGAACAGGATGCTAGACTAGACACGCCATCAGCCTGATCCAGCAGGGCTCCTCTTACATTCTTATGAATGCACAGAGAACAGATGGACAGACAACTTTCCCAAATATATAATAGTAGGAAAAGGAAAATGTGAGCACAAAGGGTTTTGTGCTTGCATGGAAGCCCTTGGATACATGTGAGCATATGAGAAAACTTGCACATTTGGGCAACGCTGGTTTGGGAACTGACAGTGATGAAAACGCAGGGCTTTTTTTCCAACCAAAAGTGTGAGGCATTCCACGCATGCAAAGAAAAAGTAAGACAAGTTTCCATGACAACAACTGAAGAATTCTGCCTTCATAAAGGGTAAGTTACTGCTTTTCAGAGTTGAGATGTTGAAGGGATTTACATAATGGTAGACTTGTGGGAGACAATCAAGACCTCCTCTTTTCTCTGCAGTGTAGACAATATCTAGGGAACTCCTTTCCTTGACAGCAGCAATAGAAGCATCTGACACATTCCATTTCACAGCAACTTTCATGAAAATGTGTGAGCATTTGTGATCACCAGGGAGGAGACAAGCAGGGGGAAATATACCAGATTACAGTGGTGGGAAAAATCTCCTCCTTCTTCTATAAAAGGTAAAGGGACCCCTGACCATTAGGTCCAGTCGTGACCGACTCTGGGGTTGCGGCACTCATCTCGCTTTATTGGCTGAGGGAGCCGGCGTTTGTCCGCAGACAGCTTCCAGGTCATGTGGCCAGCATGCCTAAGCTGCTTCTGGAGAACCAGAGCAGCGCACAGAAACGCCGTTTACCTTCCCGCCGGAGTGGTACCTATTTATCTACTTGCACTTTGACATGCTTTCGAACTGCTAGGTTGGCAGGAGCAGGGACCGAGCAACGGGAGCTCACCCCGTCGTGGGGATTTGAACCGCCGACCTTCTGATCGGCAAGTCCTAGGCTCTGTGGTTTAACCCACAGCGCCACCCGCATCCCTCCTCCTTCTTCTAGGACCTGCCTAAAAAGCCTTTGCACAGTATGTGTATGGGGTTTTAATCCCTAGAAATGGGCAGCATTTTCAGTTCCACCCTGTATTCCTTGCATACATGGTTTCCGTTCTGCTGCAGTTCATCTCCACCAATAGTTATGCTATTGTTCTCGCTGTTGTGTAATTTATTTATGCTACATTGTCATTTTTATTCCACACCAAAGGAAACACAATGCAAATTGGCGGCGGGGTTTGTGGGTTGGTGGGTGTGGGTGGGTGTAATCAGTTATGTGATTTCTAAAATTCTGAAAATGACAGTGGTTAAGGATTCAAGCTTGGCCTTGCTATTATTATTTTGAAGGAACAATTAAGGATCCTTTTGAAGGAGCAATTAAAGATCCTTTGTTTAAGCCATTAATAATCCATTTCCAGGTAGCAGCCCAGATGGAGATCATTCTTATGGAGAGGCAATTGTTCGTTAACCATGCAAAACTGGTATGAAAAGGTTCAGAAGGTTGCACTTGTAGACAAACATAACACAACACTGCCGAGTAATCAGAGGCAACACTAAGGGAGATGAATTCTATGGTGACTGGTCTCCATTTCTTTCATTAATTCCTCGCCAGAAGAACCCGGACCACATTCTGTTCACTTTTCTTCTTGGAGAGGTATGTTATCCTGAACTTTATCTCAACACTCCAGACTTTCTTTATTTAGATATCACGTCACTAACTCTCTCCAAAGTTTGAAGAGTTGAAGTTTGGGAGCAATAAATTGATCCGCGGACATAATCCCTAGCAAATGTATTATTCACTCTCCCAGATTTCAGCTTTTTGCCTTCGACTCTTTGGCAAACAGCCGCCCTACCAAACCAGTACACAAGCTGATAAGTCATCTTAATGAATCCATCACTGTGCAGATGGCCTGCAGAAATAAATGCCAATGGTTCCAAATCATGTAGACTGATGGATGGTATTTAAGAGCTTTATAACTTACACTTTGGGGTGGTAATTAGATTCTCTCCACCCTGCGCACTCTTAATTAAGGAGAGTGGTTGGACAGTTTTTGTCACTTAACAAAATCTTTCCCAATTAAAAGAAATCGCTAACATTCTGCTCTCAGATTGGGAGATGTTCTTATTCCAAATGCAAAGACTGAAATGCTTAGTAGTAGTTCATCTTAGGTGCTGATTTGACTGCATGGTGCTAGGCTAACACAACTGTATCGACACATGAACATTAGGATTCTAATATATCTGGATAATATTTCTATATACTACCAAGTCATGTTCAAAGTCCTTGTACACTGGTACCATGAGTTACAGGCGCTTCAGGTTACAGACTCCGCTAACCCAGAAATAGTACTTCGGGTTAAGAACTTTGCTTCAGGATGAGAACAGAAATTGTGCGGCAGCAGTGGCAGCAGGAGGCCCCATAAGCTAAAGTGGTACCTCGGGTTCAGAACAGTTTCAGGTTAAGAACGGACCTCCAGAACTAATTAAGTTCTTAACCCGAGGTACCACTGTATTCATTCACAAAGCCCTGAACAACTTAAGGACTCCCCAAACACTTATATCCCAGGTCAGTTACTGAGATAATCTGCAAGAGCACCATTGGTCATCTCCCAAGTTGGTGAGGCTCACCTGACAGTGACATGACACCAAGCCTTTTGTGCCATCAACCCCGTCTTGTGGAATGCTCTTCAGCACGCACCCTTGTTTTAAGCTTTAAATGTCTACTGCAGGCTTTTCTGTGCCACCAAGCTTATGCAGGCAGTTAAGAAAATATTGTTCTGTAAAGGTTGGTGATGATATCTCTTCAATTTTCACATGGTTTATTTATCACAGAATCATAGAATTGTAGAGTTGGAAGTGACCCAAAGGGTCAATGCAATGCTTTAAACATTAATTCCTTCTTCCCAGAGAACTCTGGGAATTGTAGCTCTGTGGTGGGAATAAGGGTCTCCTGACAGCTCTCTGCACCATTAGCAAACTACAGCTCTCAGAATTCTGGGTGGGTGGGGGGTGGGGTATGACTGTTTAAAGTGGTGTCATAGCACACAAACATTTGGTGTGTATGTGGCCAGAGTGATCAAAACAGTTTTAATTAAAACTGCTCTTACTTGCCTCTGGCACACGGCAAGACTGTGTGGTAGCAATAACATCTTGTAGTGTTCAGATCAAGTCATCACAGAGGAACCTTGTGGTAGCACCATGCAGAAGACTTTTGCTCTTTATGATACCTGATGATCCCACAAGCTCATCTGCTAGGGCTGTTTGGCCTAAGATGTTATGCCATGAAGGAAAGGGAACTGAAAAAAGCAGCCGTGCTAGCTATGACCGTCTAACCAGGGACTCTGAGTATTCTTGCCATCAATTACTTGCTCCTGTGTGGAGATGCCTTTTTGAAATTCTCCTGGTGGCGACATAATTGTCGCATGCTATAAATTGCATCCCGCAAAGCACCTGCAATAGTCATTGAATGTGCTTTTAAAACAGACAAGCAATCCCAAAGAGAAGCCAGAAGGATGTAATAACCATACAGTAAAAATGGTTTATTGGAAGCACTGCAGCCTTTGCAAATCAAAACATGAGATCATAAAGGCATTGGTGACATGTCCAACTTGGGCAGGGCTGAACTAGCTGCAACCTGAAACTATTAGCATTCAGTGGAGTAAAGACAAAACAATCTCAGGTTAATTCATGGCCCACATTTCTCTTCAACCGCATCAAGTAGTTTTTCTCTTCCCCACATAGAAAAAAAGAAGCGAACCAACAACATTAAAAGGAAGCCAAACACAAATATCATTGTGTTACTAAAGGGGTCATAAGAGAGCTATTAATTTTCATTTCAAAAAACAGGTGGATGACAGAGGGCCATTTAGTCAGGTGCAATAAAGTACCGATAAGTGGAGATTATGATGTTGCACAAAAAGCCCACCACATAAACAGCTCACTTTTAAGCATAAGGTATAAATCAGAACACTCGACAATAGGAGAGATACTTGCAAATAAATCCAGAGCTTTAAAATGTGAAAGAAATCACCAGAAAACAACAATTTGTAGCCAACAACATTGTTATCAGGTTCATTTATTTCAGTGGGTCTGCTCCAGACAATACTTAGAATCATGGACTCATATAATTGTGGAGTTGGAAAGGACCACAAGGGCCACTGGCAATGTAGGAATCTCAACTAAAGTATTCGTAACAGATGGCCATCCAACCTCTGCTAAAAAACCTCCATGAAAGGAGAGTCCACAACCTCCTGGTGGTCAAACAGCTCTGACCATCAAAAAGTTCTTCCTGATGTTTATTCAGAATCTCCTTTCTTGTAACTTGAATCCATTGGTTCAGGTCCTACCCTCTGGAGCAGGAGAAAACAAGCTTGCTCCAGCTTCCATGTGACAGCCCTTTAGATATTTGAAGGTGGCTTTCATATCTCCTCTCATTCTCCTCCCTTTAAGGCTAAACATGCCCAGCTCCCTAAACTATTCCTCATAAGGCTTGGTTTCCAGACTCTTGATCATCTTGTTCATGCTCCTCTGCAACTTGTCAACATTCTTCTTAAATTATGGCACCGAGAACTGGAGAGAGGACTCCAGGTGTAGTCTGACAAAGCAGTAGTACTACTTCCCTTGATCTAGACAGTATATGTCTGGAAGAGCATTAGCCTTTTTGCTGCTGCATCACACTGTTGACCTATGTTAAGCTTGTAGCCTACTAAGACCCCTAGATCCTTTTCGAATATCCTATAAGCAAGCCAGGTTTTCCCCATCTGATATTTGTGCAGCTGGTTATTCCTGCCTAAGTGTAGAATGTTACATTTGTCCCTATTGAAATTCATTTTGTTAGCTTGGGCCCAGTTCTCCAATCTGTTAAGGTCATCTTGAAACCTGATTCTGTCTTCTGTGGCATTAGCTACCCCTCCCTGCATCTGCAAATTTGATGAGCATCCCCACAATTCCTTCATCCAAATCATTTATAAAGACAATGAACAAGTCCAGGACAGAACCCTGCAGCACCTCACTTGTCACATTTTCCCAGTATTATAAGGAACCATCAATGAGTACTCTTTGGGTTCGGTCAGTCAACCAGCTACAAATCCACCTAACAGTAACCTCATCCAGTCCACATTTTGCCAGCTTCTCCACAAGAATATAATGGGGGATTTTGTAAAAAAAGCCTTACTAAAATCAAGATACACTACATTCACAACATTCCCCTGATCCACTTAGCTTGTAATTTTATCAAAAAAAGAAATTAGATTCATCTGGCATGTACTTGTTTGTACATACTGGGTCTTAGTTGCGTGGCGAGTTCCCGCCTCCCCCTCGGAAATAAAGACACAGGACACCAGTATTTTAGGTTAATGGGTGAAAAGAGGCCACAACTTTATTGATTACAGGAACTGAGCGGTATTGGCTTAGGCATTGGTCCTATCGTCTAACTGGCTTCAGCCTGGTTGCTTGAAGACCGGCAAGGGTTAACCACCAGTAGGGGGAGTCCTGCTGAGGCACGTCAACTAGGAGCTCCCCTGGGGTCACCGCTCAGGGGCGTGCCTTAGGCCCACACCTCCATAGGCTTCGGACAGGGCAGCCCCCCCCCCCCGGAATCCTTTACCGGACTACCCTTCGATATGGGGGAAGGTGATGGCACTTCCTCCCCCCCCCACTCATCTGCATAACAATACCCTTACCAATGCCTAGCCGGAGCAGCTGAGGCGCTGGAGCTGAGAAAGAGGGAAATCCTCGGCCCTGCCAGCCCTAAATAGCACAGGCCACGGCTCCCGGGCCAGCCAATTGGCTGGCAAGGGAGCTGGCGCGTCCGAGGATTCCCAGATGTCGCGGGGGCTGCACGTGGGGGGAGGGCATGAAGCCCGCAACCCCACCTCCTCTCCAGCTCGGAAGTGGCTTAATCACAGCCTCCAACTGTTTAATTATCTTTTCTAGGACCTTTCCTGGTATCAATGTCAAGCCAACGCCCACCTAGGTCTTCTTTCCCCCCCATTTTTGAAGATGAGGACAAGATTTGCCTACCTCCGGTCCACAAGGACTCCAAGAATTCTGAAAGATTATAGACAGAAGCTCTGAGGTTTGAATTCATTTAACGTAGCTACGTGTTCCCTCATCTCCTCTTTTCCTTCTTGAGCTGCAGCTCCCTCCTTGCATCATTTATTCTGTAATCACCAGGTTGGTCACTGCTTTCCTCTGGGACAGAGGCAAAGTAGGTGCTGAGCACTTCCACCTTCTCTCTGTCACCCACCCGCATCATTCTGTCTTCTCCATGAAGAGGACCCACTACTTACTTCTTCTTCCTCTTTTTTATTATTACTAGATTTAACCTCACTTGCAAGCCTTAGCTCATTCTGAGCTTAGACCTACCTGACATTCTCCCTGCAAATGTTAGCTACTCATGTCTACTCTCCCTTCGTGACTTCTCCTTTCTTCCATCTCTTAAACATGCCCTTTTTAAATCTCAGCTCATCTTCCAGCTCCTTATGAAGCCACACTGGGGTTTTTTTTTAGATGTCTCCCACTTTTATTTTCTGTTGGAATTGTCTGCATTTGTGCCTTCACTATTTCACCTTGAAGAAACTCCCATCCATTTTGGACTCCCATATCTTTGATTATTACTAACCATGAGATCTTACCCAGTAGTTTCTTAAGCTTTTTGAAATCAGCCTTCTTGAACTCCAGAGTGCATGTCTGACTGCACTCAGCTTTCCCTTGCTCCTGTATAATGAAACCTAGAAGGACATGATCACTTCCTCCCAAGGTTCCCAGTACTTCCACTTGGTTGATCAGTTCCTCCCAGGTCCAAGTGAGATGATCCATCCCCTTGTTGCTTCTTACACCTGATGGGAAATGAAATGGTCAGCGAGCCTCACATGACTAACCAACAAGTCTAGAGCCCTCACTGGGTGTAAGTAAATAAAAAGTCTAGTTTTGTTGCACAAGTGCCTCCTCATTTCTTTCAACATCCACTTGGGGGATTGTGTGCATCGGGTAATTTGCTTTTAAACACAACCTGAATTGAACTTCTCCCCCTTTCCTGGTGCTAAAAGAGGTCTTCCTGGCTGCAGCTTTGAGACTAACCAATTCAGGCTCCAGTCCTATCTGGGAGACATTCCCATGAAATATAGTGCGGTTTACTTCTGAATAATACATGGTTATTGGAACATTAACCTACACTACAAATTGTGGCAGCAAGGACTCCTTCTAAACCAAGGTTAGGCATTTTTCAGTTTGGTTAGGCAGGAAGTACTTATACAGCTCCAATGTTTCAGCATCCACATATTTGCAAGGGAGGGGGGTGGAGGGAGACAGAACAACATGGCCCCACTGGTGTCACCTCCTTGGTCCTGCTGATGTGACCTTATTGGCTCCACCTATATGACCTCCTTGGCCATAGGCCACCCCACCACATCCAGGGCATACCAGCCGCCACTGGTATTTTTGTATGCTATGTTCAGAAACATATTTTCCACACACTTTACCCTGGAATATCCATTGCTTGGCCAGAGAACTGCCATTTTGCCACATCGGTTGGAAGACCACTGTGTTTCAGTTGTCATTGCTTTGGAAATTGTGCATCGGGTAATTTGCTTTTAAACACAGCCTGAATTGAACCCTGGTGCTTAAAGAGGTCTTCCAGAAGATAAAAGAGATGATTGGAAATGGAAGCTGCTCTTGAAAAAAAATGAAACTAGGAAACAAGCCCATATTCCTTATGCGTCTCCCCCCCCCCTTTCATTGTTTCAATGCCCATACATCAATATTTTTTGCAGATTCAAGCATTTGAGGACAGAAGTTTCCAGACAAGAACATTGTGCAAAGGGTGCCCACGTGTCAGTCATCTGGACTATGATGCCCACAGGAAGATGATATTCAAATTGCATTAATTATATGTAACTAAAAATGGCAGTTTAGTGCTGGACTTCTGGCTTATGATGCCTCTCTGATGTGCCCTCTCCCCCCACTGATCCTGGGCCAATTACCCACCCCCACTGCATTTTACCATTGGTGTCTCTTCTACCTAATGGCACTGGAAAGCTTTCCATTCAGAATGGTACGGCCAACTCCAGGACTCTGCTTTGTGAATGACAGATTGGTTTTCTCCCAGCCTATCCCGCATAGTCCTCTTGATAAGCATCCTGTAATTTGCTTGGCATGATCTTATACATAAAGCAGCTGGCAGGTACAGTTTTATTATCCTGGCTACAGCTTCTAATGTGATTGATCACAGCCTGTTATGGTACACTGCATCTGGAGGAAATCGAATTTTCTCTGAACCCATGATGGAGTACTCAGATGCACTTTCCTATGCAAGGAATGCACAGAGAAGAGAAGGAGCTGGATATCAAACCAGATGCAAATCTGAGTCCCAGCCAAAGGCAGAAGAAGGCTCTTTTCATTAGGAAGCTTCCTTTAAACAGACACACACAAATAAAACCACACACCTACTGAAAACGAAACTATAAAAATACTTAATTATATACACACATCTCTACTGGTGAATGGGGAAATGCCCCACCAACCTCATTCTGCCCTCAGCAACCCCCCACCCGCCTGCCTTTTGGCTTATACCCAGCCCAGAGGGGTGACAATGCCTGTTGCCTTCCTCTTCCTTATTCTCAGTGTTGCTTATTACAGTGGTACCTCGGGTTACAGATGCTTCAGGTTACAGACTCCACTAACCCAGAAATAGTACCTCAGGTTAAGAACTTTGCTTCAGGATGAGAACAGAAATTGCATGGCAGCAGCGTGGTGGCAGCCAGAGGCCCCACTAGCTAAAGTGGTACCTCAGGTTAAGAACAGTTTCAGGTTAAGAAGGGACCTCCAGAACTAATTAAGTTCTTAACCCAAGGTACCACTGTATAGAACTCCACACACAGGAGGCTGAGGACAAAACCAACATTAGTTGGCTCTGCCTAGCATTGCCTTTGGCTCCACCTACTGGTGGGCTCCCTGCCTTCCACCCTATCAGTTTCAACAGACACCACCGCATACATCGGACCATCCAAATTAAATCATCACAAAAAGGACTCTGTGCATGACCATTGCATGTGGATGGCAGTACTGGATTTGTAAAATGAGAATGGATTATGTTTGGCCCTTTCTGCTCCCTAGTTCAAAAGGTGCAGTTTTAAAGGGAGGGGGGAGGACCCTCCAGTGAATTGTGGTTCATTTGGGCAAGAGGGGCACTACTCTTCCTTCCAAGCTTCCTACTTACAGCCAGCTGCCAGCTTTCTCCAACTCCAGCTTGGTAGAACTCAGCAGGGAGGAAGATGGGAACAAAACTAGAGGTAGCTGCTTCTGCCTATCATTGGCTCCGGCTGCCTCATTAGCCTCCTCCCTGCCAGTCTCAGTGAGCATCAGCCACCACTCAGGTCCTCCAAATGTTTTGGGGCTCCATCTAGGGAGGAAGAGAAATCCTCAGAACTCAGATTCCAGAGTCGATTCACATGATTCAATCTGGGCAATTCATGACCTACATTGTATCATGAAATCTGCTTTAGAAACTCTAGTCCGCTGTAGACCCATTCAGCACTCTAAAGGATCCTGCACTGCCGGCCTGCTCTGAGAGCCAGTGTGGTGTAGTGGTTAAGAGGGGTAGACTTGTAATCTGGGGAACTGGATTCGCGTCTCTGCTCCTCCACATGCATCTGCTGGGTGACCTTGGGCTAGTCACACTTCTCTGAAGTCTCTCAGCCCCACTCACCTCACAGAGTGTTTGTTGTGGGGGAGGAAGGGAAAGGAGATTGTTAGCCACTTTGAGGCTCCTTAGGGTAGTGATAAAGTGGGGTATCAAGTCCAAACTCCTCTTCTTCTTCTCTGTCTTCAGTGAGTCCTTTCTATGCATGGAGGGGGTTGTGCAAACCTCCCTCAAGCCAAGGGGAGTCAATCAAATCACTCTCAGATCAAACCAAGTACCAGATGGGTAACAGTTTATAGTGCATGGATGAGGGAATTGTGGACCTCCAGATGTTGTTGGACTCCAACTCCCATCGACCACAGCCAGCATAACTAATGGTCAGAAATAGTGGATTATATTCAATGTAGTGCTAAGGCTAAAGTTTCAGTGTGGTGTAGTGGTTAAGAGTGGTAGATTCATAATCTGGGGAACCGGGTTCGATTCCCCGCTTCTCCACATGCAGCTGCTGGGTGACCTTGGGCCAGTCACACTTCGCTGAAGTCTCTCAGCCTCACTCACCTCACAGAGTGTTTGTTGTGGGGGAGGAAGGGAAAGGAGAATGTTAGCCGCTTTGAGACTCCTTCGGGTAGCGATAAAGCGGGATATCAAATCCAAACTCCTCTTCTTCTTCTTCCATCAGCACAGGGATTTCTCCTTCTTCATCGGGACATCCTCCCCACCACCCACAAATCTGGGGCTTCTGCCAAGCCTCCAGAGCAGATTTGGTGGCGGTGTGGAGGCAAGCATAATAGGATGGGGCAGGAGGAAAGAGACCCATTGCACTAAGCCATAGTCCTTGCAAGCTTGCAACTATATCATTGAATGCCACCCAACAAGAGTTATTGTGTAGAAACATCTAGAGGACCATCGGTTCCCCCCCAACCCTGATGCAGAAGAAACTCGTGTGAGACAACCCTGCTGCTAATTTATATTATTTCAGTATGGAAATGGGCAGGGTGCATGTTTGGGAAATACTGATGGACTCCTACTCCCCTCAGCCCCAAGCTGCCAAAAGGCAAAAGCTATTGGTGCAGGCCATTTTCTGAATTGGAAAGAGCCTGTGTTTGGAAAGAGCCATAGCTGTCAACTTACAGATTTGAAAATAAGGGACCAGCAGCCTCGAAAATAAGGGATCAGCAGCCAAAATAAGGGATTTTTCAGGCACAGGTATGTTCAACTTCTGAGCCCCTCTGAGCCAAAGGCAGAAAGCCCAGCCAGCAGCCAAATGAAGCCTCATCAATAAGGGACAGCAGCGGAACATGGCACTGGGATAAGGGACTGTCCCGCCAAATAAGGGACACTTGACAGCTATGGAAAGAGCATTTGGAGCAGAGAAGATACCCACATTGGGAGAGTGGTTGGTTGTAAGATGATGCCTATGCCCCTGAGCCACAAGCCACAGTGAGACCCACAGTACTGGGAAATGGTTTAGAGCAGAGCATAAGGAAAAGCTATGATTTTCTTTTAAAGTGTTGTAAATTGCTTTGAGGGCCTGGAGGGTGAAAAGAAGGGTATTAATCCCTTCTTATCACCTTCACAGACTGCATGCATCTCTTCTGTGTATTAGGATGTAGCATAGCAATGGTAAAATAAGCCATTATTTTTCAAGGAGAGATGAGGAGCCATTTCCCATCCGAAAGCAGAAATTCTGGATCAGGAACATTGCCCAGTGGACCAGACAGGTTCCAGGGAAAATATTATAAACATTTCCCAGAAAATCTTTATTCCACAGTTATTCAGTTTCTTTAATAATATTCTTTCAGGGGGATAGATCGCAGAAACCTGGAGGCAATCTCTAAAGGAAACCAAGATATTAAGCAGCTTCATTGCTAGAGGCCAATCACATTATTTATTGTAGATAAGATTTTATAAATATGGTAAATTGTGCATAAAAGTTGCTGACAGAAATGTATGATATTAGGATAGATTGTTTTGCAAGATTTGTATATTAGATAAATTGCATACCCCCCCCCAAAAAAAACGTATAGATTAGGACAATTTGCACCAACATGCTGGTGGAATTTTCAATAGGGGTTGTTTTTAGTTTCAAAAAGGCAAACTGATATTAAAATGTGAAGAACTTAAGATTAAAAAGTGAGAAACTGAAAGAAACTGAAACTGACAGATTCACCCTTCCTTACACACTGTCACACGCTGGTTTTTGGAAGCCTATGGGGCAAGAACAGCAGGAGGGGTTTTTTTAGAGGGACTATTTGGAGGGAAATTATTTTTGCATATGGGGTGAGGGTCTGGTGGTGGTGTTTTTTAACTAGTTGAGTGCCTTGGGATCCCTCTCAGTATCCTGAAACCTCTGTGGCATACGGGTTGCCCTGTTTTTTTCCTACAAAGCCATTGGCACAGGTCTACTGAGTTCAGAATTAGAGGGAAATCTTAAAGACCATTTTTTTAAAATCTCAGTTGAATGGTGGCTTATTAATACATACTGACTGTGACAATTGCCCTGATCCAAAGCCTAAAATTAGAAGCTGGTGCACTCCAAGCAAGGTTGCCAAGCTAGGCTGCTGTTCTCCTTGAGTAAGACGGCAGAGTTTTCTTAATACCTTCCTGGCCCTTCTCTCTCAGGATGTTTTGGAGAGCGAGCGAGGCAAACTGAAGAGACAGGGCTGTCTGTCGAAAAGGTGATCTCTAATGTACTGAAGCAGGTTCCCTAGAGCCCTTTGTCTCCCGTGATTGACAGCTGGTGAAAAAGCAAACCACCGGCAGATATGGCTCTAAATCAAAATTGTCCGCTTGAGCAGGAATGATGTTGGTTCTGATCGCAATGCGAATCTGTCAGTGTCTGTTTTCTGCATTTGCTATTTTCTCTAGCTAAGTTAAACTCTGTCTTGCTGACATGCCATTACAGCAAACAGTGCTTTGCCTTACCTTGCGGGGATGACTCTTGTGCACAATGACCCAGTCGTGCCCTGAAGGATGTGGGCAGTGTTTTGCAGGATCCAAGAAAGAAAGCCTTTCAGCAGGGATATCCCTCCATAGGAACATAGGACTCTGCATTGAGCCAAGTCAGACCGTTGGTCCATCTAGCCCAGTATTCCCTGTTCTGACTGGCAGTGGCTCCCCATCATTTCTGAGCACAATTCCAAGATTTGGTGCTGACCTTTAAAGCCCTAAACGGCCTCGGTCCTGTATACCTGAAGGAGCATCTCCATCCCTATTGTTCGGCCCGGACACTGAGATCCAGCGCCGAGGGCCTTCTGGCAGTTCCCTCATTGCGAGAAGTGAGGTTACAGGGAACTAGACAGAGGGCCTTCTCGGTAGTGGCGCCCGCCCTGTGGAACGCCCTCCCTTCAGATGTGAAGGAAATAAGCAGCTATCCTATCTTTAAAAGACATCTGAAGGCAGCCCTGTTTAGGGAAGTTTTTAATATTTAATGCTGTACTGTTTTTAACACTTGATTGGAAGCCGCCCAGAGTGGCTGGGGAAACTCAGCCAGATGGGCGGGGTATAAATAAATTAGTAGTAGTAGTAGTAGTAGTAGTAGTAGTATTTCAGACAGTAGTTTCTCCTAGTCCTACCTGGGGACACCAGGGATTGAACCTGGGACCTACGACATGCAAGGCAGTTGTCATTGGACTCCATGCTGGCTGGGGATCAGTGGCACAGCATGGAGGGGACACAGGGGCAGTTGCCCCGGGTGCAAAATTGTCAGGGCAAAAAATTTCAATTGCCTTAATGCAGCTGTGCACGTCTGTCACTGGGCCTCTGTTGAAAATGACTTCTCCATGCAAACTAGGAAGTGACCTCTCCAGAAGTGACCTCTGTGGCTGTGATCTCCTGGGTGGCAAGGACTCCATTAGGCAGTTGAATGCGCATGCATCCATTTCCCTCCCTCCCAGTCCACACCCGTGTGGCCCCGGGTGCTGGCAACCCATGCTATGCTACTGCTGAGAATGACTGAAGTCCAACAGCAACTGGAGGCACAAAGTTTCTATATGTCTGCTCTAGGGGCACTGATCTTCTCTTACCAGTTCCCTTCAGCCTCTGCTCTCCCCTTGAATCCATAAACAAAACAGAGGTTTAAACAAATTAAAGAGCTGGTTTGTGTGGCACACAGAACCAAATATGGGTCCCATTGTGACTAGGGGTGGGGTGGGGATCCCAGTGGCTATTTCAGATTTCTGTCTTTCCACCATGCTGACTTAAGGCCGTCAGAAGCATAAGGAAAGGAAAAACATTTTTGGAAGCCTGCAAATGACATGTTCAAACTAAAATTAAAACCAATGAAGATGTTAAGAGCTGGTACTCAATTAAATCAGACTCTTCTCTCATCTCAAACCTGCATTTAAACATGTAAACATATCAGCGCACAAAGATTTATCTGATGTTAAATGAGAACACAAGCAATTTTATTCCAGAGGGGCAGATGTTAAAAAACATTGTTATGTACCATTTTCACAGATGTTCCCTCCTTCACTATTTTTAGCACTGGATTTTAGTGTTTCAAATTTCGCATTTCAAAAGCCGTAGAGAGGAAATGGCAGGTACACTCAAGCCAACGGCATTGGTTGAAAGGCAGTTTGGCAAAGTGTGTGCCCAGGGATCTTTGCCAAGGGAAATGCATTATCGTTCTTCAACCTTGGTCTGTTTGCTTTCCAATCATTTACGGCTTTAAACCAGGGCTGGTCCAAGACATTTTGGCAGCCGAAGCAGACCCCAAAATGGCACATCCCTACCTGTCATGGAACAAGGGGTGAGGAAGTATCTGCATCAGGAACCAGGGGGACATTGGGATCTGCTGTCTCTGTGAATTCTGCCGCCTGAGGCAGTTGCCTCACCTTGCCTCATGGGTGGGCCGGCCCTGCTTTAAACACTAATGTGAACACCTTGAACTGGGTCAGAAGCAAACTGGCAGTGGGTGCAGCTGTTTTAAAGTAGGGCTTTTGTTAGATCTAACCTACCATTGGCCTTCCTGCCTTCTCCCCCACCAGTTTCAATGGACAGAATATGGGCAGATAGCTGCTGGTCAATATGCAGGGGGGGAAATAACTTGGCAGCATTGACAGGGATGAGAGAGATATGTGTTTGGTTCATCTTTTAATGTGAACCTGCTTATTTCACGATTTGGGAATAAATATGTGAATTGAAACACAGCTGTCCTTTGAAATCTGCACTTCTCTGAATTTTGTGATGCAACTCTCCAACCAGAAAAATACACGACGAGTGTGAAAATAATGTACAAGGGGAAATTGCCGCAAAAAAATGTGAATATTAGGCAGACCTGCATGCAAATATGCATACAAAAGGTGCAACATGCACTCAGATGTGTACAAATTGCCATGAAGGCTTCTTCTTTCTTTTAAGCAAACTGACGCAGAAATGGGTAATTGACAGATCGATCCATCCCCAGTTTTGAATTACTCGTCTTACCCTTTATGCACACAAGAAACTTCATTCTCCTTGCTACTCAGATGAGCCACAAGGGCCTAATGCGGCAGTTCGAGCAATTAAAATTCAATGAGGCTGCAAATATTTGCAGGATTTAGCCCAGAGTGACTTATTTTAGAGATTTGTGAAGCCTGAATCACTCTTAGTGTGCTGCAGTCGTTTTCATGCATAAGTAGAAAAGATATTTGTTCTTCTGGCTCCCCTCCCTGCTTCCTATAGGTAGCAGAAACTACCACAGCCCAGGAGACAGTCAGATACATACCTGATGTAGCGTAACTCAATTTAAAGGCTGAGCTGGTATGGGGTGTGGCCAGGGAGGAGGTGTGGCCTCAGGAGAGTTCCAAGAGCCAGATAGAAAGGCCTGGAGGGCCACATTCACCCTGGGCCTGAGGTCCCCCATGCCTGCCTCAGGTTGTCCAACAATAATCCGTAAACAGACCCCTGTGTTGCGACATAGTCAAGCTGAACAATATAACACAACACTATTTATTAGTCTATAAATAGTGTTTAGCGCCATTGTTACTGGCCATCGTGTTGTGTTATATTGTTCAGGTTGTCCAACAGCTGTTTGGTGGCCTAGGGGAGCACATTGTGAGTGCCAATAAGATGGGGGTCATCATGCAACGCCCTGACCATATAATCTTTAAATTTAAAGTTCCCTCAGTTTCTCATTTTCCACTCTTAAATTCACTTATCCACATTTCTGAAGCAGTTTGCATTAAAAGAAAAAAATCTTATGAAAATTCTTCAGCATTTTAGTGAGAATTTGTATGTAGTTTAGACAGATGTGCACATTTTGCAAGCACTTTTCCCTAACGTAATGCATATTTGTATGCTATTTTTACCAATGGGTGTGTTTAGATGCACACTATGTCCAAATCTATGCACTTTTGTACATACTATTTGACTGGAGAACTGCAGGGCAGAATTCAACAAAGTGTAAATTTCAAAGGGTGGTTGTGTTTCATTTTGCATAGTATTTCAGAAAGTGTAGATTTAGTCAGGTCACTTTTAAATGTGAAGTGAAGTGAAATTCTCCCCCATGCCCAGTTCCCCGACCCACTGCCAACCACCAAGTGCAGCCTTCAGAACTGAAAAACTTACCTCCTCCTTGCTCCCACTCCCAGATATTAGATTTTCCGGAAAATGATCAAGGTTGTAACCTACACACACATTTTGCTGCCTTCCTCCCAACAGGTTCTTATTTGTAAGTAAGAAAGATCTTTATTCATGGGAATAAAGACTTGGTAGCAGACACAAAGCCAGGGTAAGAATTCAGGAGTTCAAGATTCAGTCAAGACATTCAGAACTGCAGACCCTCTAAGTGTCCCTAATTTCAAGGGACAGTCCTGGATTTACAGAAGCTGTCCCGGTTTCTGATTTGATCCCAGAATGTCCTGGACAACCCAGCCAGGTTGGCAGGGTATAAATAGTAAAGTTATCATCATCATCATGGAATAGGACGTCCCTATTTTCATCAGAGAAATGTTGGAAGGTAAGGAAATGTTCATAGGATACAAAAAATGACAGCCAAACATGTAAATGCAGACCCTCCAAGTGTCCCTATTTTCCAGGGGCAGTTCCTGGAAGGGACAGCAGCTGTCATGGTTTTTGATTTGATCCTGGAATGTTCTGCTTTTCCTTAGGATGTCCCTATTTTCATCAGAGAAATGTTGGAGAGTATGGAACTGGATGGAAGCAACAAAGCTGTCCCAATGGTTTCCACACCCCATCTGCCAAGCTTTCAAAGATGAGGCATGCCACACTCACTTGCAAGACTTGCTTGTTGTGATACTGCCAGGGAGACGGGGGCATTTGGCAGGCCCCTAGCTTGCTCCAGCCATCGGCCAGCAGCCGGACGATCTCCGGTACAGCATCAATCAGTCAGCGACTCGAGCCTCAGTAGCCTTCTGAAGCTACCGAGCACGCTAATTAGCAGAGTGAATAAATCTCCACAACGGAAGTGGCGGACAGAGATGTGTGTAAGCATATTTACAAGCGTTTATTCAGCATAGTTCAGGAACAAAGGAAAAAACATGTCTGCTTCCCTTCGTGTCCAGCAAAACAGCAGTATAGCAAAAGCAACATACAACGGAAGTTCCCAGCAGACTGTGCTGGAAGTAAACAGGCATGTGATACACAACAGTCATGCCTGACCCTTTTAAGGGGGAATGGAACTACAGTGGTGCCTCGGGTTACAGACGCTTCAGGTTACATACACTTCAGGTTACAGACTCCGCTAACCCAGAAATATTACCTCAGGTTAAGAACTTTGCTTCAGGATGAGAACAGAAATTGTGCTCCGGTGGCGTGGCGGCAGGAGGAGGCCCCATTAGCTAAAGTGGTGCTTCAGGTTAAGAACAGTTTCAGGTTAAGAACGGACCTCCGGAACGAATTAAGTACTTAACCTGAGGTACCACTGTATACTATATCCTAACATCGCTCACTTTGCAGGAATGCTGAGATTGCAAAAGCACGCTCTTCCAAGTTGGGCCTGTTCCCATCCATGGAGGTGGTGTCAGGTTCTCTAGGTGACAGTACTGCATTCTCTTATTTCTGCTCCTGATCAATCACTGCTGGCTCCTGAGTTGCCTCCCCCCTTGGCTGCCCACAGCCCTCCCCAGCCTCCATTGAGTCTCTCCCCTCTGCTGGGAGGCCTGGGGGAAGGAGTCTGCATCCCTGCTGCCCTTTCTGAAGCACAAGTTGAGAAACAAGCAGAAGACCCTCCCCTTTCCAACCCTGGTCTCCATCAGGCCAGACTCTTAGTTCTTCATCTTCCTGCATCAGGCCTGCCAACCAAAGCCTGGTCCCGCCAGTGCTGTGGGCTCATGGCAAAAATGGAGACCTGGAAGACCAGAACTTCATTCTTGTGCGTTTGCACAGGAATCGTTCAGCTGTAATTGGGCAAGACTAAAACTGTGACTTACGGCTCATTTTCCCCCTTTCTCCCCAGCAGATGTGTCCATGATTTGTATTCTCCGGGTCTCCAATGAGTTTTCTCCAGCACCTTCTGCAGATTTGATTGATACTGTGCATGAGGACACTCAGTTAAATGATACAGTGTAGATCAAAGCATGAAAGATAATTTTCACCGAAAATGTGTGGCGCTGAGGATGAGTTATGAATCTTTGTTTCACAGCTTATGGAGCACAATTTCATTTAAAGCCTAAATCCATCATTTCAGGAATTGTTCATCAAAATGCATCCAATACAAGCCTGAAGATGAACAGTGTAAAGTCAAAGGGAGCAAAGGGGGGGGGGGGAATAACAACAACCACCTACAGAGACCCCAACTGCTGCTGCTGCTACTACTACTACAAGAGAGATGTTGTTTCAAATATGTAAGAGTAAAAACCAAGAGACAATATCTTGTGATCTGCATGAATATTTCCCAAGAAATGATCCATATGAAACTAGTGGGGGAAAACTATTCATTGACAAGTTTGGATGCAGAGAGCAATGACAAGTTCTGTGGAATTGAAGCAGGGCTGTAATGAACCCAAGGCTCAGGGATGCTATTTTTCTGCTCGTAAATCTATATTTGATTACTTTGGTTTATTCATGAGCAAACACAGAGATAATTGCAACCGTGATCTTACTTCCCTTCCCCTTCTCAATCCCTTTTCTTCTCCGCCTTACAGAGTTGCCTGTTCTCAAAGAGGCAAGATCTTTTTCCAAAGCATCGCACTGTATCCAGAGCAAGTTTCTCACACACGGAACCATAGAATTGTAGAGTTGGAAGGGACCACGAGGGTCATCTAGTCCAACCCCCAGCAATGCAGGAATCTTTTGCCCAACATGGGGCTCAAACCCACAACCTTGAGGTTACAAGTCTCAGGCTCTCCCAACTGAGCTGTAGGTCCCGTCAAACTCAATGTGAGAAATTGGGCATGGCTACGGATGTGATAGAATTCCAACAAAAACAGAAATGGAATGGAAATTGCTGGTGTTCACTTATTTGTTCCTTGTCTAGAACAGAAACCAATCCAGCGGATATAATTGGTATTCGTGGTTGTTGCTGCTTTCGGTTCACAAAGGACATGCAATTGATTATGCTCACCCCACCCATTAACATTCTGTTTTCTTTGCAGTGAAATGAATGGGATTGAACAACATAATGAAAATGTAGCCTATGTAAGTTACATCATTTTGCTACAAATAACATAGCTTTTGGTGGAAGGCAAACGGAAGCAGAACAGAAGCAGCGCTGCATGTGAGGAATGAAGGGAAAACAGAAAACAATGCCTTCTTACCTTCCTATTTGTGACTTGAGCCTCATTACAGCATGACCAAAGTGGAACTCACTTGCTCGGGATCCAACCAATGTCAATTGGGGATACTAAGGCATTTTGGCCAAAACCTAGTCATAAATCGAATCATGGAAGAGTTGCAGAGTTGGAAGAGACCACAAGGGTCATCTAGTCCAACCCCCTGAAATGCAGGAATCTGTTGCTCAATGTGGAACCCACAACCGTGAGATTAAGAGACTCATGCTCTTACCGTGGGTAAAGTTATTGAAGGGTTGCCATATTTCAAAAAGTGAAAATCCAGGCACAAAACTTGTTGACCATTTTGGTAAAAGTTGCTAAGGGAGGGGGTTATCTTTAAAAAAAGGGTCTGAGGGTTTATTTGTTTTTAGGAAATTCAACAACAACACACTTCTGATTTTTGAAAATTCTGCCCAGACTCTGTTTTCAGCAGACAAATCCCAGATATGTTCAGCAAATTCCAGACATATGGCAGCCCTCGCTATTGTTATTGTCTTGTTTGTTGTCATGATGTGTATTTTATACTACAAACCGCCCTGTGATCCTCTGGCAAAGGGTGGTATATAAATCTGATTAATTAATAAATAAAATAACTTGTTTTTACTGGGGGGGGGGGCACATGCCAGTGTTGGGTACAACCAGAGGCACAATCAGGCAGAGTAACCAATGGAAATTTTCCCTTTCTACATTAAGTGAATTTCTGCACACAGCCCTCTCTGATCTCCAAGCAAGCAAAGGCATGGTCGGTTAGACAAAGACAACCACAGCAGCAAATCATGGAATTTGGGGAGAGTCCCAAGGGCCAGACAGAGAATTTCAGAGGGCCACATTTGGCCGCTGGGTCTGAGATTCCCCAGCCCTGAGTCCTGCCCTGACAGGTGAACCAAATTCTGTCTGAGCCAAGGATCACAACACCCAGTCATTTCTGCTTATAATCCTACAAAGGTTTATATATATATATATATATATATATATATATATATATATATATACACATACACACACACACACATATATATATACATACATACATATTTCCAGAGAGAAATGGAGAAGGGGGTAGAGAAGAAACAATTCCTAAACCCATCTGAATAAGAAGCATAAATACATTTCGTGGCAAGAAAAGGGGGGAGGATCCACAGGAGAGGGCTTTTGTTCATTGCTAAAATAAATGTGCTAGTTAGCCTGTCAACACACGTAGTCATTTCAGGGATGGTTGATTACAGAGAAGTCAAACAAACTGAGGACCATATTTAACTGAGATGCAAAGCAAGGAATGAACTTTTTCCTCTCCAAATACGATGCTTCAGTGGAAGCAAATTTTGATCATTACTGTGCCTAAAACCCCATGTGAAGCTATAAAAATCAGTGCGCACTCTCGCTCTCTCTGCTTTTTGTCTTGACGCACAAAAGGGAGAGAATGGAATTACTTGTAACTTTGTTTGAAATGATTCCAGGATTCCTGCAGCAGGTAGTTTGGGGGGCAGACATCTGTAAGAGACAAGAGACAGAGGAACTTAATTTTCAGTAGCTGACTCTAGTCTATATTTATTTATTTTGATGCATTCCACCACCACCCCTTTCTGTCTACCAAAACAGTTCCCTGAGTGGCTTTACAGAACAATTCAAAACAAAAAAACAATAAGGCAGTCCAAGCCCTCAGACATACAATCTAAAAGACATGGGGGGTGAAATATACTCGGAGTCGAGTGTAGATTTCATGCTCTTTATTCAGCTCATAGTGGTGAGGAGGAATGGAAGTTCCCCCAGAATGTCTGCTTTATATACATTATATACACAATGGGCCCCACGTGATTGGCTAATTCCGGGTTTCTCTTGTAGGCCAATCAGGTTGCGGATACACTTCCACCTGGAGCTGCATTGGGTGGCTCCTGTGGACCAATCAGACTGCTGCATTCTGAATCCTATTGTTCTAGGACCAATCAGACTGCTGCATTCTGAATCCTATTGTTCTAGGACCAGACTGCTGCATTCTGGATCCTATTGTTCTAGGACCAATCAGACAGCTGCATTTTGGATCCTATTCAACTCAGTACACAACAGGGGGGAAACGAAAGAGGGAGAAGGAGGGAGAAGAAATACAAACACAGTCAGGCACCAGTTCTTGAAGTTACTGCTTTTAGGACATCCAGGTGGGACGGACACCACTCAGGGAGAGGAAGAGCCAAATGCAGCCTGTTTTTTAGCAGAGCTGATGGAGTGGGCCTGCTTCTCTTCTCTCCCTCCACTCTGCAGCCTCATGGAATAGCTGCTTCCAGGTGACAGAAGAGCCAAGGCAGCTTGTCTCTCAACAGAGTTGATGGAGTCACTCTGCTATACTGTATTTATGGTGCCTGCCCTGACTGCCCCCTCTGGCCATGTTAACATGATGATGACTGCTCTGGGACTTTGTGGGGAACTTTAAATGGTGCTTTCCCTGCTCCTTGCCGCTGCTTACCAAACAAACACATTACTGAGAAGTCACTCAGGGGAGCTCCTCTGATAACACTTTGGCAAGAGCCCCATCAACCCTGGAGCTGGCTCCAGTACAGACTCTGGAGATAGAGTAAGATTCTATCTATATCTACAGCTGTTTCTGAGTTTTGAATCAATGCATGAATGTTGGTTTGTGAGGGAAGCAAGCACCACATTCTTCTGCATGTGCAATTTTTCTACATGCAATAGGTGTATGGAAATATGTGTTCCAAGCTGCAAACTCAAATATGGCACATGTCCCTATGGGAAGCAAAGATAGCCCTCAACTTGTATGGCTTTAAAAGAATCGTAGAGTTGGAAGGGACCCCAAGGGTCATCTAGTCCAACCCCCAGCAATGAAGTAATCTCAGCTAAAGTATCCATGACAGATGGCTTTCCAACCTCTGCTTAGAAACCTCCAAGGAAGGAGAGCCCACAAACTCCCGAGGGAGACCATTCCACTGTCAAACGGCTCTTCCTGTCAGAAAGTTTTTCCAGATGTGAAATTGGAACATCCTTTCTTGTAACTTGAAGCCATTGGCTCGAGTCCTGCTCTCCATAACAGGAGAAAACAAGCTTGTTCGCTTTTCCATGTGACAGATTCATGGAGGGCAGGCCATCAGTGGCTTCTAGTCACAGAACCATAGAACTGTAGAGTTGTGAGGGACTATGAGTGTCATCTAGTCCAACCCCCTTCAATGCAGGGATATTTTGCCCAACATAGGGCTCAAACCCATGACCCTGAGATGAAGAGTCTCATGCTCTACCAACTGAGCTATCTAATCCCCATCATGATTGCTATGTTCAGAAGAGTATTGCGGAAGAACGATGTCAATCAGCATTTGATAATCTCCTTCTACCGGTCAACAATAGAAAGTGTCCTTTCATACTGCATCACGGTGTGGTACGCTGGTTTGACATCAACTGATAGGAAGTGCCTACAGAGGGTGGTGAATACAGCACAAGATAGTATGGGCTGTCCCGTGAATCCGCTGGATGAAATAGCGGAAGAACATTGCCTCAGGAGAGTGAGGAAAATTCTCAGGGATGATTCACACCCTGGCTGGCACTTTCTGGATCTCCTGCCCTCAGGCAGAAGATATAGAAGCATGATTAGTCGCACCAACAGGGTAAAGAACAGCTTCTATCCGTGGGCTGTTAGGCTGCTGAACGAAAATATAACAGGGCAACTGACTTTCGGGTTTGGTGGGTGTGCGTCAGTAAACGAGGGGAATTAAGACTAAGAGAGCTGAGTGGGGGTGCTTGTGTAATCTCACTGTAGACAAGTTGTACAAGTGACAATAAAGTATTTCAATCATGCCTCTGAATACCGTTCCTGGGAATCACAGGTGGGCAGAATGCTATTGTACTCTTGTCCAGCTTGCAGGTTTCCCATAGGCCTCTGGTTGGCCACTGTAAATACAGGATGCTGGACTAGATAGGCTGTTGTTCTGATCCAGCAAGCTCATATTGTGATCTTAAAGTTCCATTTTTCCTCTTGGACCCATGGCAGACGTCAGCACCGGTTGAACCTGGTGGGGTCCTACGGTCTTGGCATTTGATGATGGATGCTGGATGCTGAGGATTCTGGGTCTGGGCCACCGCAATGACTGGAGGAGTTGCCCATCTGATCAATGGCCAATGCACACCTGAGCTTCCCACAGAATGGGGGAGAGTTGCTTGCGCTTCGGAACACACCCTCAGTCAGAACTGCTAATGCTCAATTGTCACTCTTGGGGAATCCAGCGGTCTAAATTTATAGACGCAAACTGTTTTGGAAAACATTTATAATTCATTGTGAGTCCATTAATTTTGCATGGCGCTGACGCCATCGCGTTGGAAAGGTGACTGTCAAACTAGAAAGGGACCTCTCTTGTCATTACAGGAAGGTCAACATCTGAGACTAGGACTAGGACACAAGGCAACCAGTCAGTCACTCATAACGCAGGAATGAAAAATGACACTTGCTGGAGTTGATTCTAGCAGTGGCGTTTGAATTATTCAGCAGTTTCGCTCTCCCTCCCCCCAACACCACCCACTTCATTCACCTCCCCTTCACTTTCTCATCAAAACCTACAAGGGTTTGCATATTTTTAAATTGTCCTGATAAGCCTCTGGGAAATATACCAGTGATAAGGCATCAGAATACAGAAAGGGAGCTGGGTTTGCATAACTGCCCGCCATACATCTTCCTGACACGCACTTTCTCTGGAGTCACAACGAGACTGGGTGGCAGCATTTCATGTTGAGGTATGTGCAAGGAAGGGGACAACCCTTCAGTGGTCAGGGGAAGCATTTCACCTCATCCCTTAAGCCAGGAATGGGGAGTCTGTGGCTTTCCAGGGGTAGTTGGACTCCAAATCCCATCAGCCTCCATCTGCACAGCCTTGTTGACAAGGGATGATGGGCACTGGAGGCCAGCAACATCTGGAGGGCCAACGGTTCTCCATCCTTGCCAACGCTTTGCAGAAAATTTCTCCCACTTTTCTTTCTTTTTATCCTCCTCTATCACAGGGGAGCCAACTCTATGAGGCTGAGGTGTCTTTGTCACCCCCCATATCTGTTGGGAGAGGGCCGGGGACCCTTGATGTTGTGGAGATGGAGGAGGCCAAGCACAGAGCCGAAAGTGGCTTGGCTTCAGTGGCCGGCTCCTCCTGAACGTGAGAGAGGAGAAGCCACCAGTCATTGAAGCCAGGCTGGGCTCCACACTGGGCCTCCTGATAGTGCAGTGTCCCTTATCCCACACATGATGCCACACACATGAAATGCTTACCATGTGTATGATGTCACACACACGCATCATGCATCTCATGCATGACATCACATCTCTGCCCACTTTGCTATGTGTATGTCATTTTATAAGCTTCTGCCCTTCCGCCTCTTGGTCACCTTTCCTCTAAACCAGTGGTTCTCAACCTGTGGGTCCCCAGATGTTGTTGGACTACAACTCCCATCATCCCTGAGCTCTGGCCTTGCTAGCTCGGGGTCATGGGAGTTGTAGTTCAACAACATCTGGGGACCCACAGGTTGAGAAAGGCTGCTCTAAACGAAGACATCCCAAATGCTACAACCTTTCCATCCCCTCCATCGTTTTGGCTTTCCCTCACCCATTTGCCATCGCCCCAGCTACCTTCGCCCCCAGACACCAAATCACTTGAACGTATTTCCCAGAAACCTCAATAAGCCTGTTTTCATTTGTTTGCTTTTCTTTTTCAGGACTTTAATCATTAGCGGACAGCACTGAGAGAGATTACCACCCCTCATGCCCAATCTTTCTGATAAAGAGCAGCAAGCCTCACCTGCAAGGTCAGGCACAGAGTACAATTCCAATGAGGGGGGGGGGAGCCGGCAGCGAGAGCCGCAAGACCCAGAGAGATTTAGAAAATGTCAAAGGGGTGAGGAAGATAAATGAAGGCTTTCAAAACTGAAGGAGCTGTACACGAGTCAATACTTTCTCATGAATAATGCATTCATTTTTGGAAAAACATGGGAAAATGTGGCCCATAGAGGTCCCCTGAAATGGTTGTTCTGAGGGTTTTTATTTATTTAAGCCAAAAAATATTGTTGCACACCACCTCAGTCTCCAAGCGGTGCAAGATTCCAGGGGGTTCCAAACGTTCACTAAGGGGTTGTGTTTCTTTTTGGCAATGGGGCAAAGCAGAGACTGTGTTATCTTTGAGATATATGGTTTATTTACACATATATACCACCTGAGCCTGCGATGGAGGGGTTCACAGCATTAACACCCCGAAAGAGTCTTGTTTCTCCCATAGCCACAGTCAAACAGACATCAAACATTGCTCTCCAACTTTCTCCAGCTTGCTGATTTTTCCTCTAGGTCACATCGCTGCTTCAAAACTCTCTACTCTAAACTCTGGCTTTATCTGTTGAAGGAAGGGGCCACACCCATTTTCTGTCTCAGACCAAGCCCCGTGCCTTAATGGCCCACCACCCAGGTTTATCACCTTACCAGGAAACTAGACTGGCTATTCCAAGAATTAGAAGCCTTGATTAAATTCTAATACTTGCTGGATCCAGAGATTAGAGGGGTCTGGCAGCCAGCTGAACACTCCAAACTCACAACAATATTCATTGACTCCTTTCTAAGCAATGTCTGTTGCAAACAAAATATGATGATGATTATGTTGAATGGAATAGGTTGTAATAATAATAATACCCGGCCCATCTGGCTGGGTTTCCCAATGCAGAGTTGGGCTTTATTCAGTCTTGCATAGGCTGCATACAAGCCATATATTTAGAGCATATTTTCCCCCACCACCAAAAGTATCTTAGGAACGGCAGTTTAGCCCTTGCAGAGCTACAATTCCCAGAACCCTAAGCAAACTATAATTTCCAGGATTTTCTTTCAGTTTAGGGTGTGTATGCAGCCATAATCTTTCCTTTAAAAAAACCAGAATTAAGGAAACAGAATTTATCCTGTTCCAAGGACATAATAGAAGTGCACACAAGTTCAGAGTTCTACCTGAGATCTTGGATAGCTGCTTCTTACATCCTCATCTCACAATGATCAAATAAGATGTCCTTGAGAAGCCCACAAGCAAGACAACAGCACTCTCCCAGTCACTGGTATTGAATTTAACGGGTTTACTTCTGAGGAGACAAGCACAGAACTCTGTTGATAGGTTCTTTCCAGACAGTACCCAATATTTTAAGAAACAGGCTGACTTAAGGACTATAGTGGTACCTCAGATTAAGTACTTAATTTGTTCCGGAGGTCTGTTCTTAACCTGAAACTGTTCTTAACCTGAAGCACCACTTTAGCTAATGCGGCCTCCTGCTGCTGCGCCGCCAGAGCACAGTTTCTGTACTCATCCTGAAGCAAAGTTCTTAACCCGAGGTAATATTTCTGGGTTAGCGGAGCCTGCAGCCTGAAGCGAATGTAACCTGAAGCGTATGTAACCTGAGGTACCACTGTATTGAATTTAGGAAAACAAAACCTTTTGGAATCAGAGCGTTGGAAAGGCTTAAATCTCACTTTGAACACTCGCTGAGGGAAATGAGTATTTAGATTTGATTCACAGAGGTGGAAAATCTCCGATTCATTTCATTCCTCCTAATTTCATTGAATGCTCTGCTACATTTTTCATTTGTTTAGTGTGTTTTTAATACCCAAACTACCATGTATGAAGGGGGAAGAAATCATTGGAATTATTTTTGTTTCACTTGCTAGCATTCCAAGAGGTTCTTTGACTTGCTAGTAAATGAAGTCCTACCAGTAATAGCCAAGCCTTGAACTTTTGCAGCTTTTGTCTGTTAAATACAGATATCCCCACCTGCTTCTCTGTACCCATGTTGCAAATTTCAAGGAGATGAAACTGCATTTCAAAGAACTAACTTAATCAATACCATTCTTGGACCAGCAAGGTCGGGGCAGGTTCCCCAAGTAGCAAAGAATAGCGTGAAGTCAGAAGCTCTGCTAATAATTCAAAATTATTTATAACTGGATGAATAAATGATGGGGAAATGTTAATAAGAGACTTTGTTTGTATGCTTGCCTCATACTGGGAATATAACTTTTCAAGAGATGCTGCTGGGAGGGTGTGTCTAGAGGCAAATGGAGCCCACTTTGCACACTTAAAAACCACAAATTTCAATCACTGCTGCTCCCCTGAAACATAGTGCAAAAATGACAGTCCAACAGGCATTCACCCCCATTTTCCTGACCAACAAAATAGGACAGGGGTCAGCAAACTTTTTCAGCAGGGTGCCAGTCCACTGTCCCTCAGATCTTGTGAGGGGCCAGACTATATTGGAGGGGATGAACGAATTCCTATGCTCCACAAATAACCCAGAGATGCATTTTAAATAAAAGCACACTTTTTAAAATAAAATAAACATTTCCAAATAATTATGTTATGCCGATACATAGCATAATATCTATGCAACATTTTAAAAAATAATCGTTTCTCACAACATTAGCAGCATGAAGTGTGGGGGGGGGGGACAGAAGAGGAGAAAACCAACAGCAAAATGTTGATGATGTCATCGAAACAAACAGAAAGCTGTGGGAAACTGCATATGCAAACAGCTTTCTACATAATTCCAGGCAGGGGTGCCAACTTGAATAAAACACCAGAGGGGGGAGTTAAGCCCCACCCCACATGGTCAAATGATGCAGCACATGAATACTATTTCAGTGGCAATGCTCATCAACTTTGGAGGGGTCTGCCCTCCTCAAATATTTTATGGGGAAGAGGCACTCAGACCCTGGGAAATGGCTTCTATGATTTTAGGGGCAGCCAACACAGTGGGGTGGGGCCCCACCAGTGCCACCCTCCCAACATCAGTGTTATTGTCAATTACTGGGACTGATTGGGCTGAGGGCAAGAGCACATTGGTGGGTGCACACAGCCCCAAACGCAACACTGCCCTGTCCCATTTCATCCCAGTAAGTGGCAGTGATGCTGCTCTTTGTGGGGGGCAGGTGGTGGTACAACAGCACCCCACTGTGTTGGCCACTCCTGCACAATTCAGAACCAACGATCTGAGCAATGGAAGGGCTGTTGAGTTTCAGTAATGTGCTGGTGTCATTTCAGAAACAAGACCAGGTCATTGGGAATGGAGGCAATGGTAGTACAGTGGTACCTCAGGTTACATACGCTTCAGGTTACAGACTCCGCTAACCCAGAAACAGTGCTTCAGTTTAAGAATTTTGCTTCAGGATGAGAACAGAAATCGTAATCCGGCGGCGCGGCAGCAGCAGGAGGCCCCATTAGCTAAAGTGGTGCTTCAGGTTAAGAACAGTTTCAGGTTAAGAACGGACCGCAGGAATGAACTAAGTACTTAACCTGAGGTACCACTATATCTTTAGCCAGGGTGAATGAAGATCGACATCAGGAAACAATGGGGGACTAAAGATCTACATCTCGAAATGCCGCCCCGTGAATCCTGCTGCATGAGGCAGTTGCCTCACCTTGTCTCATGGGTGGGTCGGCCCTGCTTAGTTGTGAAATATACAAGACACCTTTGAACTGAGACCAGGGGGTGGGGCCTTACACATTGCTACAATCACTAAGTGGTTTTATGATCCTTGTCCACCATGACACATTTGATTCTATGTGGTTAGCCTTGTACATACAAATGGTGCACCCAAATCGCAGCTTCTAGCCCACAGGAGAGGCTTCCTTATGGCTTAATGCACTCATCTCTGGGATAAAAATTATTTTAGGGAAAACGTGTAATATAGCAAAATTCAGTTAGTAGAATAATGGGCTAATTATGCTCTAAAACCCAAATGTGCTTTTTAATGTCACTGTTTCAAAAAGTTAAAACAATTTATTATAGTGCTACTTACTTAATGGTCACTTACCATTTCCACCATAGAAGAAAAGTGTGTGTGTGTGTGTGTGTGTGTGTGTGTGTGAGAGAGAGAGAGAGAGAGGGGGGGGAGAGAGAGAGAGAGAGAGAGATATTATACTTCTAATTTGGTCTTGCGGGGAGGGTGAAAGAATTCGATTTGGGAAAGCGGAGGGGGTATTGGGGCTTGCCAACCTGGGAAGGTAGCCCATCTAGGGGTAGGAAAACTCTGATCCTATACCTCTGCTTCCTTGTGGGATATCTTCAAGAGAAGAAAACGCTAAGGAGTAGGCCCTACACAAATCCGGAGTGGAGTCCAAGGCGGCTGGATGGTGCCTTGTACACCTCCTTCCAGCAAGTCCTGCAGCCAAGCTGGTGTCAAACATACTGCTTTCCTTTGAATCACGTCAGCAAGGCTAAGAGTGGGGTCTTGTCAACTGGCCAGCCAGGACCACCATCAACACTGCCCAGGCTTGCACCCTGGGGAAGTCACTTCAGTGTTGCTAATGTAGTGGTTTGACTTCACCACTGTAGGCACACTCCGTTGTCTCTCGAGACAGACAGGTGCCAACAGCAGCAGGGGAACAATGGTTGGGAAAAGGGATACAGTGGTACCTCTGGTTATGAACTTAATTCATTCCGGAGGTCCGTTCTTAACCTGAAACCGTTCTTAACCTGAGGTACCACTTTAGCTAATGGGGTCTCCTGCTGCCACCACACTGCCAGCACGTGATTTCTGTTCTCATCCTGAGGTAAAGTTCTTAACCCGAGGTACTACTTCCGGGTTAGCAGAGTCTGTAACCTGAGGTGTTTGTAACCCGAAGTACCACTGTATAGGAGTGGGCTGGGCAATTTCTCTTGCAAAGTTGTTTTTTTAAAATTTTCAAGCACAATATACATTTAGTAAGCACTGGATCTGGCTTGCATCAGCCCTTCATTGCTGCTCCCCTTCACTCTGTTTTCTGGAGTTTATTTTATTTTTGCAAATGGAATGCAGGGGGCAGTTAGTGAAGAAACATTGCCAGCTGAAATCAACAAGAAAAATAGCATATTGATCCTGATGGGAATGTTTAAATTAATATAGGCAGTTCACATTTTCAAACAGGTATCCAAAGGAGTAAGGACATCATCTGACCTCTGAGTAGTGGATAGTGGGTATTTATCCTTCTGCCTTGAAGCCCAAAGCCCATTGCTACCATGAGGGCAGCAGTGCCCACTTTTACTGTCCCCACATCACAGGAATATAATTTAAGAGTGCATAAAACATCTGCAGGTGTTGTGGGTTCCCCACCCCCACAAAAAAGCCCAAAAGGTGGTAGTCAATTAACTTTTACTTAGAGCAGGCCCATTGAGATTAATGGATATAACATGAATTTCAACGGAGCCATTCTGAGTAAAACTTTGTTAAATACCACCTATAGTTTATGCGCACAATAATTTCTGACTAGAAAAATGATACCACTGGCTGTTAACCAGAAGGCTGATGGTTCGAGCCCGTTCAGAGGTGGCTGTGGGCAGGATTCCCGCATTGTAGAGGGTTAGACTAGATGACCCTTGGGGTCCCTTCCAACTCTACAGTTCTATTGCTCTAAGGCACACCTACATCATATGTCTCAAAAAGGTGTTATTAGCAACATTTATCTGAACTAGCCAACTCTTTCCTATAGAGGCACTGCAGAGCTCACTATACCCAAAGCATCACTTTTTGTTGAATCAATCTCAGTTTTAAATCTAAGATGGATTACAAACAGATGCTAAAGGAATTTAAGAATCAGCAACTGGCAACCATCAGTAGCCTAAATTAATTTTGCTCTCTTTAGGGTTTAGACTCTCAGGAAAGTCAGGTGATTTCCTCCAACCAATCTAGCAGAGCGCTGGAAGCCAGCTTCATCTGGACTTACACTAACCATAAAATTTTCCAATTAATTCACAACTTCCTTGCCTCAAATGTAAATTACTTTCTTTAATTGCCTTATGTGAATGCATAACTGAAGTGTTTTGACTTGCCCAGAACTAATCGTCTGTCAAAAAGATACTTTGCTGCCAAGCAGATAGCTTAATTGGATATTTAATTTAACTGTGAGCTTTGTTCTTTCAAAATTCACATTTTGTTCCTTAATATTCTCTTTCCTGAGCCCCATCATTCCTCTGTCTGTCTCCCTGCAAAGGTTTTGTCCCTCTTAGGAAACAAGTCTCTATTACTGGTTTCCACCATTTTTAGGTGCGTAATATTTTCAACCACCATTTTCCTCCCAGAACCAACCATGGACATTGGCTGTCACTTTCAGAACTCTCAGATTCAAAACATGAGCTTGTTTTCCCCTTCTCCCTTCCATTCATTTTTCCTCACGTGTCATGACTTTTTAGATTCTGAGACTTAAGGCAGCAACCATCTTAGAATTGATTTCTGTAAGCCACTTTGAGAGCCTTGGCTGAAAAATCAATGATAAATAATAAACCATCCTATTTTTGCATGCATCTGTGCATCTTTTTCTAAAAGCCCACATGAAAATTCTGTTGACTATTTGCAGTATGGTAGCACTGCAGAGAGCTTGCTGGGGAGACCATGCATTAAAAAGGGACTCAAAAAGTACTTAAACAAGGTTTTAATTACAAAAACAAAAAACTCCTTTTACACTAAATACATCAACAAACAAACATGACCCAACCACCAACCCATCCCCCAGGGTAATGGGAGAGCTAGGTGCTGCTCCTTATATACTACACCCAATTGCTGACACAGCTTAATCAGTACAACTCAGCAGCACTTGCTATGTTTCACAGCTGTAAAGCTGGGTCTCGTTATTTTGCTCTGGCCCTTGCTCTGGCCCCTTAAAGACATACACATCGAGTGGAACAATGATGAACCTTTACATTTAAAGAAACCATTCAACAAATTCGTGGTGTGTTGTCACACAAAAAAAGTATTTAAATCACTATTTTATCCCAACGTTTGAATTTCTGAAAATATTGACACCTGAGATGTATGCTCTTAGAGCCCACTGTATTCCTTGGAATATAATCTGTTTTGGGATGCATGGGATGTTAGAGGAGAGGTAGTACCTCAGATGGGGAACACATCATGCACCTTCTGGGGTAGTTTGTCCACCTTTGGTCCCTATCCTGCACTCACCTGGAGCTCATAGAAGCTGTCAGCATGTGATAGTGGCCACACCCCAGGAAACAGCTTTGTCTGGCCAGCTAAACCAGGCGAGGGTAGCTGATGGATCTCAAACCTTTGGTGAGTTAGGGACTTCTTCTGCATGCAAAGACAGACTCCAGCAGATTGAGAGAATGAGACCAATAGTGGATCCAACAGTCAAGAACACACTTTTTGCACCTGCTGTAGAGGAAGCTAGGGGCAGATGGGACTCATCGACCTGTGAAGGTAGCCCATCTAGGAGTAGGAAAACTTATCCTAAACCTCCACTTCCTTGTGGGATATCTTCAGGAGAAGAAAGGGCTGAATAAACCGTACACAAGTTCAGAGTGGAGTCCTAAAATGGTGGGACATAAGCTTAAATAATAATGGGCAAGTAAGTCGATTCTCTTTGCCTGAGGCATAATGGCCATTGCAAAGAACATGGGGGAAAAAATCAGTAACAAATTTAGACTCTTGCCAGCACAGGCAGGGGCAAAACATAGCACTAATAATATATAAGACTAATAATTATCAATACAAACTGAGATTAACAACCTCAGGAGACTATTCTGGATGGCCCGCTTTGCAGTCCACAGCAGACATCTTTAGAAAGATGCAACAGAATTTTTTAGCTGCTACTGCAAAGGCGGCCACCGTGTTCATAATAGTTGTATTGTGGTCTGCTAACAGATCACAAATAATATCATTCACGATAAATAAATAATTGAAATTTTGGTACAGTCAACTACTGTATCACAAGATTTGGAGAAGTGTGAAATCTGAAGAATAATTTAACTCATGTGAGTCTGGGAGGTGCAGTTCAGCTCAGCTTGCGTTGAAGTTTACAGAAATCATATTCCTCATAGAAACAAGGTTTAGCTGCACTCTTGCAAGTGCACCCTCCAATTACTAGCTTTCTCTTAATGTACCGGCTGTAAAATGCAGAACACCACAGAACATACAGGGGGAAAAGTTATACCCCACAGCATATGGGAAATGGGATAAAGAGCGTGCTAAATTGAATAAATTACACGGGATAAAATGGGTTTTTTTATGTTATTTTCCGTCTCCTCATAAAGCACCTGCTGTTCACACTGAAGCTGCCTGCCACCAAAAGTCTCCCCTCCATCTGATTAGCACTGCTGTGTGATCCCCATTGTGTAGCTGATTAAACAACATTTGTCTGCTAATAAGTTCCCAGCATTTCGTACACAGTCAGGCATTATTCATCTTTAAAAGCACTTCTAGCTTTCCACAGCTCAAAACTTGTTTGAAGAAAGGTTTTATGTCCCTAAGACTCAAATCCAATGTGAGACAGAATCAGAGGCGCCATGTCCCATTTCGCTGGCTGAAGCGAAACAGGAAATGCTACCCTAACCAGCCCCTGCCATCTGTGCTGCCTATACCCTGTTCTGAGCCATGGGGTACCTGCTGGTGCACATAATCCCACTGCAGATGCTAGGTAGGGCGTAGTCTGGCAGGTCAATAGGTCCAAAGTCCAGTCAGGCCAGGTTCCTACCTCAGCAGTCAATCCAGGAGTCAGGGAACCAGGAGGTCACCCCCACACAAACACAGTCCCCAAGACCATCCTAGAAATATTATTATTATTATTATTATTATTATTATTATTATTATTATTATTATTGTTATTATTATTATTATTATTAAACATTAATATGAATTATAATAATATTCTGTTGGTAGCTGCCCAGAGGTGACTGGGGTAATTATTATTATTATTATTATTATTATTATTATTATTATTATACCCCAGCCACTCTGGACGGCTACCAACAGAATATTAAAAACACAATAAAACATCAAATGTTAAAAACTTCCATAAACAGGGTTGCTTTCAGACGTCTTCTAAAAGTCAGATAGTTGTTGTTCTCTTTGACATCTGGTGGGAGGGCGTTCCACAGGGCGGGTGCCACTACCGAGAAGGCCCTCTGCCTGGTTCCCTGTACCTTCACATCCCGCAGTGAGGGAACCGCCAGAAGGCCCTCAGAGCTGGACCTCAGTGTCCAGGCAGAACGATGGGGGTGGAGATGCTCCTTCAGGTATACTGGGCCGAGGCCATTTAAGACTTTAAAGGTCAGCACCAACACTTTGAATTGTGCCCGGAAACGTACTGGGAGCCAATGTAGGTCTTACAGGACCGGTGTTATATGGTCTTGGCGGCCACTCCCAAGCTGTGGTCCAACCAGCTTGGGCAGTTGAGCAGACCCAGCACCGCTTTCTTTTTGTACTTTGCATGCTGATTGCAGCATCTGGGCTTGATGAGGCGTGTGACCCTCACCTGTTCTAAGCCAAATCCAGCTGAGGAATCACACCCCTCCTCCCAGAGCTAGCAAGCCCCACCTGGCCAGCTAGGGAACTGGGCTGTGAGCCATTGCCTGCCTTAATCTCCTAGAGCAGGCATAGGCAAACTCGACCCTCCAGGTGTTTGGGGACTACAATTCCCATCATCCCAGACCACTGGTCCTGTTAGCTAGGGATGATGGGAGTTGTAGTCCCAAAACATCTGGAGGGCCAAGTTTACCTATGCCACTCCTGCTGCTCCCTATGCCTTAGAGCCTGCTGTATTCATGGGGACAGGTGCACCTCTGGCGCTGGTGATGGGTCCTGTGGCTCTGGTTCCTGTGCACCCCTTCCCTTTGCCATCCTCCATCAACCCATGAGTACTTTCTATACCAAACTCTGCTTCCCCGTCCCCAGCTGGCCCCAGCACCCCTTGCCAGGATCCTCTTCGTCCTCCCTGCTGTCCTGCCAGTTCATGGCACAAACAGACCAACAGAGGAGGAGGCAGAACAGACCAAGACCCAATCCCAATGGCCACCGAGGAAGTCACTGGCAGAGCACAAAAATCAAACTTTTTGAGTTTCTTGTTCATGGTCTCTCTAGGCTTCAGAGATGTCAGTACAGCTCCTAGCCAAGGACAGAAGGAAGCACGTCTCTGCAGAGATGCACATACTGGAGCAAAGCGTGTGTTAAAACACATATACTGTGGTACCTCAGGTTAAGAACTTAATTTGTTCTGGAGGTCCATTCTTAAGCTGAAACTGTTCTTAACCTGAGGTACCACTTTAGCTAATGGGGCCTCCCGCTGCTGCCACGCGATTTCTGTTGTCATCCTGAGGTAAAGTTCTTAATCTGAGGTACTATTTCTGGGTTAGTAGAGTGTGTAACCTGAAGTGTCTGTGACCTGAGGCATCTGTAACCCGAGTTACCACTGTACTGGTGGAAAGAGCATACAAAAAGGCATTATAGACAGGGAAATCATGTTGCAATGTGTGTGTTAAGCAATATATCCTTTCATGAGGATTCTTGGGGGCAGGGGCAGAGGAAGGGGTGGGTGGTGGGTTTGGGCCGCCCCAGGTGTCACCACTGAGGGGGGTGACAAAATGCCGGGCGGCACTCATCACGGGTCCTGCAGCGTATTCCGTGCCACGCGTCTCTCCTGGGAGTAACACAGTGGCTTGGGTGCGTGCAGGCTCTGTGCTGCCCAAATGGTCTGCCCACTGCCCCTCCCCCAGCTATAGGGCAGCTGAGTGGGAGGAGGCAGGCAGACAGACTCCGGAGGCCCCGTGGTGCGCCCTGCCCTCACCCCACCCCTATGGCGGTTCGTCCTGCCCCTGCACGCGCCGCCCCAGTCGCCCAAGCGGCTTCCTCCACCGCTGCTTGGGGGAAAATACATTCACAACTGGATGTGGAGATGTGAAGAACTGGATTTAAGAGGGAGAAAAAGAGAGAAACCAGCTTTGTCAGATTGGTCCATCCCTACTGTTGGACGAATGGTTAAACTGCCTTTGGATTACACACACAGCAGCCTTAAGATGGCACCCTAAAGGTACAATATACTCCTTATGTTAAATAGCACTTCATTTTCTTGACTAACTCAGGCATGTCATTTCAAGTAGCAGGTGAATTATTAAGAGGAAGTTGATGAAAAGGATTTGGTGGGGGGTTTTTTAAAATCATTTCCATACTGTGCAACCTTCTGCACCCACCTCCAAGGTGTTGCGAGATATATATATATAAATATATAGCAAATTGGCTTGAAAGCCTCTTGCATTAATATTCATCATCTTCCATTCTGCAGGAGCAGTTTGCAACTCAAAACATAGTCAGCGTGTGTCACTTTGCATATCATCTATATTTTAGCATGAACAAACAACATCAAATTTCAATTACAGGCATCAATCCAAAATCAGCTCTCAAATGAAAATGGCACAGATGATGAACCAAACTGTTCCAAATCATTAGTGCAGGACTTCATAGACTTTAAAGGATGTCATAATAATGTAACATTTTAAAGGCTTGTTTATACCATCAGAGATATACGAGGTCCTTTCAGAGGCTGTCGACCCTAGGCTATTTTCCAAATTTAACCGTCTATATAAACTAGGGGTGTGCTCTGCAGTGTGTGTGTGTGTGTGTGTTTCTTGCATTTTAATTTTATTATTATTATTATTTCATATAGTGTGTGTGTGTGTGGTAAAATTTGGATTCAGTTCATTCTTATTTTGAATTCAAATTTGTGTTTTGGAAACAGGGAAGATCAGCGGCGTAGCGTGGGGGGTGCCAGGGGTGCCGGCCGCACTGGGCGCAGAATCTGGGGGGGCGCGCAAGTCCAGAGGGCCCAGCCGCGTCGTGCCCTCGGCCCGCCCCTATTGTCAGAGCAGCCGGCCAGCCTCCGCCTGCTCCTACCTTGCCCACCCGAGGACTGCGGCAGCGCCCGCCCCCGTGGCCACCTACCCTGCCCCGCCTCGCCCATTGGCTCGCCTCCCTCGGCCCCGCCTCTCTCCGATGGCTGCGGGGGGTGTCCTGCTCGGCGCCGGCGCCTTTTTTCAGGAGGCAGGGAGGCTGGACGGGGAGGTGGGGTCGGAAGCGGGCAGAGAAGGAGGGGAGCTCGTAGCCAAAAGGGCTGCGCCGGCCGGCAAAGGGCCGGGGAAAGTTTGGAGAGGAGAAACGCACCGTCATGATTTCCCGGTGGAAGCGGCAGGATTAGGGATGGCGAAGCGTAATTACGCACGAATTTCGCTGGGTGAGAGCTTCGGGGATCGATCGGCAGAAATGGGAATCAATTGGAATATGAGAAAGAGAGAGAGAGAGAGGGACCATCATTCATAGGCATAGATTTGTAGGGTTAGGGGGTGCAAATCCACGGGTTAGGGGGCGCAAATTACTTGCCTTGCCCCGGGTGCTGACAACCACGCTACACCACTGGGGAAGATAGTCAGTTGGGAGAAATCTGATTCAGTTCAAATTTAAAGCAAAACTTCCCAATTTGCACTTTCTGAACAGTACGGTGGTACCTCTGGTTAAGTACTTAATTCGTTCCAGAGGTCTGTTCTTAACCTGAAACTGTTCTTAACCTGAAGCACCACTTTAGCTAATGGGGCCTCCCGCTGCTGCCACGCTGCCAGAACACAATTTCTGTTCTTATCCTGAAGCAAAGTTCTTAACCTGAGGTAATATTTCTGGGTTAGCAGAGTCTGTAACCTGTAGCGCATGTAACCTGAAGCGTATGTAACCTGAGGTACCACTGTACAGGAACTGAAACTGAAACATTCTTTGAAATTCACACTTCTCCAAATTTAGCAGTCCAGTTCTTCTCCAGCTAAGTAAGAAATGCATATAATAGGGGGTATGTGAATGTGAAAGGGGTATATAAGTGTATAGATTAATGAGGGAGCAGCAGTTTGGGTTCCTCAAGTTCCTCCCCACCAGCCCCAATGACCAACAGCTCCACAAGTGCATAGGATCGTGGCTTCTCCTTTGCCACACACAAACTTTTGGGTTAGTCTTCAAGCAAACTGCCACTCTGTTTCCCAAGTGTAGGATGAAGTGATTGGGTAACCCTGTATCTCTGCCTCCATTTCATGTATGTAAAATGGGAACATTATTGACCTCCCTCAAAGGGTGGTTGCAAGGATGAATAAGGTTTTTTAAAGCTGTTTCTGATGTGCTTGGAGGCTGAAATCCCACGCGCCCTTACTTGAGAATAAGCCACAGTGAATTTAGTGGGAACTTCTTTCAAGTAAACCTACATAGGATGGTGCTGTGAAACTCAAAAATCTAACAGGCTATAAATAATATCTATCTTGCTACTGTTTTCTTTCAGAAATCTAATATGGCAAAGTGCTACTTTAAATGCCACTGATGCTCTCGCTCCTACATGTAAAGACATTAATCTGTTTATAAATAAAATAAATTATAACAAGAAAACCAGAGAGATCTGGGTCATTACACCGGAGGATAATTAAATGTGACTTAGTTCGTACGAGCTTTAGAGAAAACACTGATAAAATCTGCTCAGCTTGGATTAAAAATAAATTACTGGGTAAATTAGGTTTCCCGATGTTCTATCTAATTAATCCGCACCCTTAACTCAAATTGGTTGACTTTTTAATTACCAGATAATCTCATCCATAAGGAAAGTGTTTCCTACTTATACTCTCTCTGCATATGTAGAGAGAATTCTCAAAATGTCCTGCCATATGTCATAACTGAGCTAGTTGCCCCTCTTGGGCATTCAGTTTAGTCATGTGATCTCTCCTGTCATTGGCCCCATGCATGCTGCCCTACATCAGAGGCAGATTTAGGGGCACAAAGTTCCGGGGGGACTGTGGGGGGTGCCACAACTAAGATGTAAAATATATGGCGAGAGGCAGGGGTGCCAAATTTGGGCATCGCACAGGGCGCTGATGAAATTTGAGACCCCAAAGTACACCACTGCCTAGGTAAAGGTAAAGGACCCCTGGATGGTTAAGTCCAGTCAAAGGCGACTATGGGGTTGCAGCACTCATCTTGCTTTCAGGCCAAGGGAGCCGGCATTTGTCCACCGACAGCTTTCCGGGTCATGCGGCCAGCATGACTAAACCGCTTCTGGCGCAATGGAATACTGTGATGGAAACCAGAGCGCACGGAAACGCTTTTACCTTCCCACCACAGCCGTACCTATTTATCTACTTGCACTGGTGTGCTTTCGAACTGCTAGGTTGGCAGGAGCTGGGACAGAGCAACGGGAGCTCACCCCGTCATGGGGATTCGAACCGCCGACCTTCTGATCGGCAAGTCCTAGGCTCAGTGGTTTAACCCACAGCGCCACCCGCGTCCCTAAGGTAAACGGCGTTTCCATACGCTGCTCTGGTTCGCTAGAAGCGGCTTAGTCATGCTGGTCACATGACCCGGAAGCTATACTCCCTCAGCCAATAAAGCGAGATGAGCGCAGCAACCCCAGAGTCGTTCATGACTGGACCTAATGGTCAGGGGTCCCTTTACCTTTAAGATCTGGCCACTAATTCTCCCCACCTTTCTTGTCTTTGGGGTGTTGGAGTTGTTTGGTTCTTAAACTATGTTTGTTGTTTGTTTGTTTGTTTGTTTGTTTGTTTGTTTTACACTGAGTTTCTGCAGGTCTTTCTCTAGACTGCGCAGTTTTGTTTTATGCTGGGTTCTGAGTTTAATTTTGGTTCTGTGTTTTTATGCAATTGGGATCGGGGTTGTTTTATTGAATTGTATTTGTGTATTCCATTGATGTTCTGAAAAGTGCCCAGGGAATCTTGGTTAATAGTCAGCCTAGAAATTTAACAAATAAACAAAGTTGTTCGTTTCCCCCCACCGCCACCCCCCGTCGCACATCTCTCATTGCCATGCTTGCAGTCAACTGTTTGTTGCATGTTTTGGGAAGAGTCAGATAAAACATTCAAGAATTGCTGAGCCTATTTATACACCACATAGATTAGAATATCTCAAAGCGATACTATGCGTGAGAGAAGAAGAGTTGTGTCATCTTTTACGCCGCCACCGTGGATCATAAATTAATGTAAATGTTATTTTGCTACAGCAGCCTGCAAAGACCCTAAGTAAATTTGCATACCAAATGGAGTGATTTTTGCACTGGGACAATAGCAGTAAATTGATCCAGTTCGGGCTGAGCCCTGGCGACACGTCGGAAGCCGCAGAACGATTAATGGCTAAAGATTTCTGATGAGCAACAAACTTGGTGGAGGAATTGATATCCGTTACAGCTCTTCCATTTGGAAGACAAATAGAAATGTTTTTCCTTTTTGATATCAGATGGTTTCCCTTCCCCACTTAATCAGCCAAGCTAAACTTTTAATATTTCCCTTGTGCGATGTTTCATTAAATTGCTGATATAGTTTGGTCTACATCTCTCCCTCCAATGGATAGTAAAAAATAAACAGCAGCCTTAATAATTTATTGGTCTGTTCTGAGAGAAATCCCACTTTGAAGAATACGATTTGGGGAGGGAGGAGGATTTGACCATGGGGAAGTAAAAGAGGCTTACGAAGCAGGGCTTATGCATGAAAACAGCACCTCCCAGCTAAGCTACTTCATCCGTGCACACCTATCATGCCGCAACAGCAATATGAATTGCTCATTTCCACAAGGCCATCAGAGATCAAGCACCACAGGCAGAAATTCCATATGAAATTATTAGCATGTTGTTGTTATTACACTTGTATAGTGCAATCAGTGTTGGTGGTGATAGACAGGGCTTTTTTTGCAGCCGGAACTCAGTTCTGGCACCTCTCAGGTAGGCACCATTGCCATTCTAAGAGAACAAGGGAGGTGTTCATGGTGAGTTCCGGCACCTCTTTTTCTAGAAAAATAGCACTGGTGATAGAGAACTGGGGTGAGAAATCTCAGACTCTGGGATCAAATGCAAATGCAACCCTCCAAGCAATGCAACCCTTCTGGCAGTTCCCTCACTGCAAGAAGCCAAGTTACAGGGAACCAGGCAGAGGGCCTTCTCAGTAGTGGTACCCACCCTGTGGAAGGCCCTCCCACCAGATGTCAAAGAGAACAACAACTACCAGACCTTTAGAAGACATCTGAAGGCAGCCCTGTTTAGAGAAGCTTTTAATGTTTGATGTATTACCATATTTTAATATTTTTTTTGGAAGCCGCCCAGAGTGGCTGGGGAAAAACAGCCAGATGGGCGGGGTATAAATAATAAATAAATTATTATTATTATTATTATTATTATTATTATTATTATTATTACTTGTGCAGAGGAGGGTGAGCAAGGTTATCAAGGATATGGAAACCAAGACTTATGAGGAATGGTTGAGGGAGTCGGGTGCGTTTAGCCTGGAGAAGAGAAGACTGAGAGGTGATACACTAGTCATCTTCAGCTCTCTGAAGGGCCATCACATGGAAGATGGAGAAAGGTTGTTTTCTGCTGATCCAGATGGTAGAACCTGAACCAGCTACAATAGAATTTTATCATAGAATTCTATGGCAGACGAAGATGATGGACTGTATGGAACTTGCCGAACTGACCGGGAGACTCCGAGACCAGAGAGAAGAGATGGTGGAAGAAGATTGGAAGAAGTTTAAGGAATATTTGAAAAAAATATGTTACTATTTAAATCTTAGAATAGCTTTGGAAGTGGATATAGGCTGTAGGGTTAGAAGATAGTGTATTTTAAAATAGTATTGTCAGAGACTGCCTCCAGGTCCCAGCTCACAGAGGATCAACGCTAGCCAGAAGAACTGTACAAAAGTCTTTATTGAAATATAGTTTCCATTTCCAAACCCTAGCGTGCGTCTCTACGTCTAGACCCTAGATCGGCGAAGCTCCATCTGAATCTCCGCCCCCTGTACACCAGCTTAAGACTCTAGCCTTACCCCACCTCTTGCGTCTCTCCTTTCGCCTCTGGGTCCTACCACCCCCCGGGGTCCCTTCCTGCCTGGACGCTTCGGATGCGGACCCCTCGGACTCCTCCCCCTCCTTTCGGCGGGCTTTAGGACCTGGCTCCCTTTCCGGGCTGCTCATTGCGCCACCCTCTTGTACATTTGAACTTGGCGCGCGCGCGCTGTCTCCGACCCTCCTTTCTACCGTTTCCTCGCTCTCTGACACAGGCGTGGCCAACCCCGACTCATGTCCTTCCGCTGACGGAGAGCTGCCTGGTGCCGATGCCTGGGACTCCTCCCCCCTACTGCTCTCCAGTGGGGAAGCTGGTCCCGATTTCCAGCTGCTGCTCTCCGAGTCCCCTCTGGCCCCTCCTTCCTGGGGTGTTCCCTTTGGCAACCCCCCAGCTCTGCCCACGGGAGCCCCTTTCTGTGAATCCTCCGATTCGCTGGAGAGACTTAGAGACCTCGGGCGGCTATCATCGCTAACTTCTCCCTCGGATTCCTCCCCATCGGTCTCTAATCCCTCCTTTTCCTGCCCCTCTGCTCCTGAGCCCCTGACAAGTATTATTTGTAAGTGATAAAATGTGAAGTTATTTTAAGTGTGATTAAAAAAAAAAGATGGTTAGAAACTTTGATATATGTAAACTGCTAAAGATGAAGTAAAATGAAAATCAGATAGATGGGACTTGGGGAAGCCCACTTAACAATGTTTAGAAAAATAAGGATATGACAAGAATTTGTTTGTATTGTTTGTTTTTCTGTTTGTCTTCTTTATTTGTGTTATAAAATGAATAAAAAAAATTTGGAGGGGGGAAAAAGAATAATAGAATTCTAGAGTTGGAAGGGACTGCTAGGGTCATCTAGTCCAACCCCCTGCAATGCAGGAATCTTTCACCCAATGTTGTACTCAAGCCCATAACCGTCAATTGCTCTTACCAACTGAGCTACCCTGCTGTTGTCTGGGAATTGTACCTTTGTGAAGGGAATGGGGTCTCACCCTCAGCGCCTTAACAAACCACAGTTCAGCTTTCTAGAGACATCACCTTGCTGACAAAGGTCCATATAGTTAAAGCTATGGTTTTCCCAGTAGTGATGTATGGAAGTGAGAGCTGGACCATAAAGAAGGCTGATCGCCAAAGAATTGATGCTTTTGAATTATGGTGCTGGAGGAAACTCTTGGACTGCAAGAAGATCAAACCTATCCATTCTTAAGGAAATCAGCCCTGAGTGCTCACTGGAGGGACAGATCCTGAAGCTGAGGCTCCAATACTTTGGCCACCTCATGAGAAGAGAAGACTCCCTGGAAAAGACCCTGATGTTGGGAAAGATGGAGGGCACAAGGAGAAGGGGACGACAGAGGACGAGATGGCTGGACAGTGTTCTCGAAGCTACCAACATGAGTTTGACCAAACTACGGGAGGCAGTGGAAGACAGGAGTACCTGGCATACTCTGGTCCATGGGGTCACGGAGAGTCGGACATGACTAAACAACTAAACAGCAACAACATCAGATTATTTATCAAGTTTGATACCTGGCAGGTAGTCTGTATCCAGCTTTCTGGCTCATAAATGGGGCAGTCCTACTAAATATGACGTGGACCTTAATATGTATCTTATCAGAACTGGACTCACCCCTTTACTCAGTGTTTGGGGCTCCAACACCCCCACAGGGCCCACTGCTAATCTCTGCCTTTCCCTGCCCTTTTTAACTTCAATGGGGTGGCAGTTTCAGCATGAATGCTGAGGGGTTGAGTCTTGGAGCACCATCTTGATTTCGGATAATGCCCACAATGTAGTACGACTCTAGCAAAAGTGTGGAGAGCCTTTGTTTCTCCAGATGTTCCTGAGCTACAACTCCCAGCAGCCCCCAGCAAGCATGGTGACTATACAGAGATGGTGGTGGTTGTAGTGTGTCAATATGTGGACAACTGCCCTAGGGCATTGGGGGGGCATGCCTTGATATTGTGTTTCTCCAGGGCAAAGGGAAGAATTAAATGTTGGCTCCTGGACCCAACCACCTGGCAATCATCAAAGCTGCTGTCATTCCCAGATCAGCTCACCAACTTAATTAGGAGCCCACCAAGAGGGCAGTTTGCAGAGTGGGCCGCCAAACGTGGATCTCATCACACGGCCTGTATTATTAATGCGGCATCAAATTAACGCTGAGCTTTTAGGATATTCTTTATGTGCAATGCCAGTCAGATATCTGCTCCAGAAGCTGCCAGGATTGCAGGGAGAAACATTTATTTTAGGATTGCGATGAATAATTTATTTATGCAGTACCATCAAATGTACATTTTTAGCACAACCCAGAGAGTATAACTAAATCCCAACAACTAAATTAAGAAATGAATAGAATCTTAAATTGCATTTTTAACTAAGACGGTAGCACTAATTATATTTTACTTGGACATAAATCCAATCAAAATCAATGGGGCCTACATGCTTAGCTCGGACCATTAATGTGAAATAGAGATCTTTCTGTTTTGCAGATTATAATAATTATTTCCTCTTCCCCCCACCGAGAGAATCCTCCTTGTTCTCCAAAGGAGCAGAGAGTCACATTGATGGTTTCTCCCCAAGCCATCCCTGCCTTTGTCCTCACAACAACCCTGTAAGGGTGGCTAGCCTAAGAGACCCTAACAGGCCAAAGGCCACCAAGGAAGCCACATGGTTGGGCAGGGATTATCATTATTTATTGAATTTGTATAACCCACCCATCTGAAGATCCCAGGTTGGTTCACAACATAAAAGTATAAAACAAGAACACAAAATACATGATAAAACAATGACAAACCAATAACCCCTCTCCCACAAACACATTTAAAAGGCCATGGAATCAGCCCAAGGCCTGCTTATAGAGAAATGTTTCCGCCTGGCGCCTAAAGATATGTAATGAAGGCGGCAGACGAGCCTCCCTGGGGAAAGCACTCTACCAACGGGGAGCCACCACAGAAAAGGCCCGTTCTCACACTGCCACCCTCTGGTCTCCAAAGTCTCTGTCCAATACTCTGACTGGGAAAAAAGGAAACAGGAAACGTGTCTTCCCGATCTCCCAGAAGCACATGGGTTTCACCCTGAAAGTTGCATGGGCTGAACATCTGTTGTTGCAGACCTAAGAATAATCCACATTGCAGCAAACAGACAAGCCTCCTTGCCACAAAGCAGCAAAATGCTAAAGATGGGTGTGAAACCGTTTCACTGGCCCAGACTCCATCCACATCAAAATCCTGAGGTCAGATTGGCCTGTAGCAGTGCAGACTCGCAGGGGAAGAAGGGGACCTTCTCTTTATTCATATTGTACAGAAGAGCATTCAGTCACTACCATATGAAATTGTGCTGCCTTGACCCAGGTTTGCAAATTCAGATAGAAATAAGCCCAAGTTGACTGCATGATCAATGCAAGATGTTCTCGTCTTAATTTGCATGGTGAAAACCTGGAATCCCAAACGCTGCCGATGGCTATGAGCCATATTCAATCCACGTCTTACAAATCCATCACATTCGAACATCTGCTCAAGAGAGCAATATGCATAGCATTAGTATCAAAAGGAAGATGTTTTAAGTATGGAAGAGAAGGGCAGCGTCATTTCAAGAGCTGGAACCACACACAAACTTCTAAGGCCCATCATTTTCTAGTAAGCGAAATATTCTGGTCCCCATCCACCCTCCTCTGGTACAGGGAAGATGCAACAAAATTAACTCCTGTCCACCCCCATCAAAGACTGCCAGCCAAAACGAAACATGACAGATTTACAAATACAGAGAATGTTCCATTTATTATTGAATGCTTGCAATAAATATTTGCTTGATCTGACATGGGGAAGCAGGACGCTGGTGTGAAAACTCATTTCTTGGCAGATTACATAGAATTGGGATTTTGTATCTGAGGTTTAGTATTTTTGCAAGCAGGAGGTGTGACGATCAGCCTTGCCCTGTTCACATGTTATCCACATGTACATCAGGCAGGTGTTGAAGGAGGAGCAGGACCATGCCACAGCCCTGCTCTCAACATTGCATGTGACCATCCTGCCTCGGTGATGCATGTCGCAGTCGTGTGGGGGACATACAGGGGTCCAGCTGCTGTTGAGACATGGGCACAGTTACGTATTCAGTGGTCTGTGTTTGCCTGAACTTGAGTCTGGACTAAGGATTCTGAGCCCCTTTGTTCTGATTCGATACTTGATATCCTATCACAGAACATTTCAGGATTTGGGCCTCTGCCATTGGCCCTTAAACTCTGAGTCATGATTCGCAGCTTGGAAGTTTAGACAGCCAATCACGTTGGGAGTGGGAGTGGCCCAGGCCTTCAGAAATGTATATAAGCAGTTGCTTTGCCCGTTATCCAGTTCTGCTAGTTCAATGAAGGTTCTTGCTGTTTTCGCTGTGTCTTGCCTCATGGGGACCAATCTACACTTCAGGCACCTATTTGCATTCGTTGCAGTGAACATGCAGACATCATTATTATTGTAACTTTTAAACTGTTTTTCATATTATATTTTAATGTTGTCACCTGCCCTGGGATCTTAGAGTGAAGGGCAGGTTAAAAATACATAAAAATTATACAGTGGTACCTTGGTAATTGAACGGCTTGGCACCCGAACAAATTGGCTCCTTAAACCGTGAGAATGTTCCGGTTTGCGAACGTTTTTCAGAAGTCAAATGTTCAACACGGCTTCCACAGCTTCCAATTGAGTGCAGGAAGCTCCTGCAACCAATTGGAAGCCGCACCTTGGTTTTCAAACTATTTTGGGAGTTGAATGAACTCCTGGAACGGGTTACATTTGAGAACCAACGTACCACTGTAAAAGGGAAAACAAACATACATACACATCTCACTTTTTCCTCCAAGGGGTCAATTCGTCCCCACAACAACCCTGTGAGGTAGTTTAGCATGAGTTTAGCATGAGACACAGTAACTGGCCCAAAGTCATCCAGTGAGCTTCACGGTCGAGTGGGGATTTGAACCCTGGTTTCCCAGGTACTAGTCTGGCACTCTAACACTACACCACACAGGCTCTTTTTACTGTTCTTGTGTTGCCACCCTCCAGATTTCTCTTGGAGGAGGCACACAAAGAAGGGCCCCAGAGGATGATCGCAGGGTCCAGGTCAGTTCATATGGGGAGAAGTGATCCTTGAGATGTTAAGTTGTGGGTGAACATATCAGACGACACAGCGATTCTTCAAACAGCTCTTGTTTATTCACAGGCCAGAACAGAACTGGGCTGAAGGGTTCAGCCAACCTGCGTATATAGAGCTCAACTACAAAGCAACAGTAACAACTTTCTGTAACTATCCAATCACTGAACGTCACTTTCAGTTCCTTATTTGCATATGTGGACCTGAGTGAAAACTATCTACAGTATCCCCCTACTGGCCCAGGGTGAGAACTTCAGTACATAACATGAGATATTGTGGTCCTGAACCATTTAAGGTTTCATAGGTCAAAACAAGCACTTTGAATTGGGCCCATAAACTAATTAGTAGCTGGTGCAGTCGGGCCAGGATTGATGTAATATGCTCAAACCATCTTGCTCCTGTGAGCTACCTGGCTGCTGAATTCTGCACCAGCTGAAGATTTTTGCCTTCCCTTTCAAGCATTTAGTCCCCAAACCTGAGCTATAAATTCTGTTTAAAGACTCAAATCTTTCAGACTCCTGGCCTGTAAATGTTTGGGTAGCCTTGGAAAGTCTAAGAGGAACACCTGACTAAAGAGGACAACTGCAGTGCGAGGACAAACCAAACTCCCTTCTCTTTCAAACCCAGCTCTAATTCTCTGAACAATCCAGTGTTCACCCATTAATTTTTAGGTAATGGATGACTGGAACGGGTTTGAAGGTGCCTCGCTTTGCTATATTACATTAATAAAGCACAGCAAAGGGATTCGTTTTTTTATTGCTGAAAGGTTTCTCAAGATAGAGAGCTTATGTGCTTCATCCTTAACATAAATTTCACTCTGTATTACTCATGAATTACAGACAGCTTAATGCCAATCTGTCACACCCTGTAGGAGAAGCAAATTCATCGCATCAATATAATTGGGAAAGCTGTAAATAAAAGCAGGGGGAGGCTGAAGAGAGGAAGTGCATTGGTGACGAAAGAAGGTGCAAATGACAGACCATCCCATTCATGTCCTTCTCTCATTGGGTGTGAAGCTTTACAAGAGAGTGTTTCAATGGGAACAGACTTTCGGATGGAAACCCAGGGCCCCACTCAACCAAATGAGCAACACAGCCCCCCTAATAATAATAATAATTCATTATTTATACCCCACCCATCTGGCTGGGTTTCCCTAGCCAGTCTGGGCGGCTCTCAACAGAATATTAAAGTTACAGATAGGTAGCCGTGTTGGTCTGCCATAGTCAAAACAAACAAAAAAAAATTCCTTCCAGTAGCACCTTAAAGACCAACTAAGTTAGTTCTTGGTATGAGCTTTCGTGTGCATGCACACTTCTTCAGATACACACAGGAGTGTATCTGTCAGGGAACTGCCATCGGAGGGAGAGGAGGTGCAAAGGCTCACTGAGGTTGAGAGAGACGTAGCAGCTGAAGAGGGAACCAGTAGGGGGAGATCGGGAACTCCAAGGGAAAGTGAGTCGGAGGGATGGCTCAGAGACGCTTCTAGTGAAAACAGTGGGGAGGTCTCAGGACCTCCTATAGGGACACCCACTCCTCGCCGGAAACTGTCACGCCGAGAGTCCAGAAGACGTGTTTCCGTGAAGGAGCTGTTATGTTGGAAACGATTCCGAAAGCAACCACTTTCGGATACTGCTAGCGATTGACGCAGCCATGCCGGAGGGGCTCCGTCACAGGCAGAGGTTTGGAAACCTGATCAAACTCTGAGGGACTTGCATTTTACGCACAAGCAGCTCATCATCCCATCACAGTATCTGAAGAAGTGTGCATGCACACGAAAGCTCATACCAAGAACTAACTTAGTTGGTCTTTAAGGTGCTACTGGAAGGGGGAAAAAAATTTTTGTTCAGAATATTAAAAACACAATAAAACATCAAACATTAAAAACTTCCATAAACAGGGCTGCCTTCAGGTGTCTTCTAAAAGTCGGAGAGTCGCTTATTTCCCTGACATCTAATGGGAGGGCGTTCCACAGGGCGGGTGCCACTACTGAGAAGGCCCTCTTCCTGGTTCCCTGTAGCTTTGCTTCTCGAGGTGAGGGAACCACCAGAAGGCCCTCGGCGCTGGACCTCAGGGTCTGGGATGAACAATGCGGGTGGAGACGCTCCTTCAGGTATACTGGGCCAAGGCTCTTTAGGACAGGCATAGGCAAACTTGGCCCTCCATATGTTTTGGGACTACAATTCCCATCATCCCTGACCACTAGTCCTGTTAGCTAGGGATCATGGGAGTTGTAGTCCCAAAACATCTGGAGGGCCAAGTTTGCCTATGCCTGGTTTAGGGCTTTAAAGGTCAGCACCAATAAATGCAACGAAATTGGCTCCCCACATGTTGAAGTGAAGTAACGCATATTACCATCTGAAGGGACTTGAAATGTTCTCTTTCTTTCTTTCTTTCTTTCTTTCTTTCTTTCTTTCTTTCTCCCCAGTCCCAGGGTGGGTGGGTGGAGCTGATCTGAGGGAGAAGGAAAGTTGTGAATAGAGGGGGTGTCACCCCCAGCACTCGCTCAAATATCCCAATGTGCCCTCAGGCCTAAAATGGTTGGCAATCCCGGATGAAGTGCCATTTCCAGATGCATTTCTTTAATTTAAAGCCAGGATAAGAACATAAGAACTTGTCGGCTGCAAAAAATGCAAATTTAATCATCAGTGTTCAGAAGCCTGGGCCTCAGATTGTTAGCTTAAATTTAAAAACCACCGCTATTTTCAAATATATAGCTTCAAGTGGACAGATGATTTAATCCAAACACATGCAAAAGGGAGCTTGTTCCCAGCCATTCTCTGAATTTATTTCAGAGCTGGCATTTCATATACAACCTACTCTGCGCTCTTATTAACCAGCTATAAATAAAACATTAAAAAATCCTCTCCGCTTTGGCAATTTCTTGCCGTCCATCAACTCTCGCCTGTGATGTTATTAAAATCCATTTTGAAACAAAACAGACACGGCACTTGGGTGTTCCATTGACACTCCCACCTCACAGGAACAACTTCTATTCTCAGTGGTATTAATTACTCAGTTCTCACTCTCTGCATTCACAGCTTCTATTTTCAATCATGAAAGAAACTTTCCCTGGTCTAATCAGCCAATGGCAATTTCGCTAGGGTTGGCCGTGGTGGTGGGGGTGGGGAGATAAACTTTCAGCATCCTAGGAAAGGAATATAGGAAGCTGGCTTAAACTGAGCCAAATAATTGGTCCATGTAGCTCACAAATGTCTACACTGACTGGCAGTGGCTCCACAGGGTTTCAGGTAGGAATTATAATATTATAAAACACAACATCCTCAAATAATAATTTGCCACATAGATATATCCAGCAAAGTATTAAAGTGGATAACTAACCAATGTACAGCGCAAACATGAAAAAGGAAGATTTTAAAAAGGTCCAAGAGATTGTTTAAAAAACAAAACAAAACTCTCCACCTGGCACCTAAATGGCCATGAAGAAGCCACAAGTCAAGTCTCTTTGCAGAAAGCATTCTACTGCTAGGGGGTCACCACCAAGCAGACCCTGTTCCATAGCTTTGGGGAATGACAGTAACTTTGTCAGTGACTGTTTAGATCACTCGGGACATATACGGCCTTGGCCCAGTATACCTGAAGGAGTGTCTCCACCCCCATCGTTCAGCCCGGACACTGAGGTCCAGCACCAAGGGCCTTCTGGTGGTTCCCCCACTGCAAGAAGTGAGGTTACAGGGAACCAGGCAGAGGGCCTTCTCAATAGTGGCACCCACCCTGTGGAACGCCCTCCCATCAGATGTCAAGGAAATAAACAATTATCTGACTTTTAGAAGACATCTGAAGGCAGCCCTGTTTAGGGAAGTTTTTAATGTTTGAAGTTTTATCATGTTTTTAATATTCTGTTGGGAGCCACCCAGAGTGGCTGGAGAAACCCAGCCAGATGGGTGGGGTATGGATAATAAATTATCATCATCATCATCATCATCTCACGACTGTATGACCTGTTGTTTCTGCTATCCAGAAGTCCAGTGGTTCTGGGTCAAATATCTGTTACTATTTCTGCAGAAAGGTCCCTGTCTCCAGCTTCATAGAGCTGCCCAATCATCATGAAATGGGATCTTTTCAGCCACGGAGAATAATTCTTCTGGCCATTTGTGTTGGTTGGAGCCAAGAGGGGTGAAAGGAGGTGAGTCAGCCATTGAGGGCTGTCTCCTAGATTGTCACTCTGGGGAAGGTGCACAAGAAAAACACTGAGGAGTTGTTCAGATGCTGAGCCACAGCCGATCTCCTAGATTTCTCCTTCCAGGAAGCTGCAAAACCTTCCGGCTCACCTGCTAGCTTCACTGCTTACGCCAGGGGTCCTCAAACTATGGCCCACTGGCCAGATCCAGCTGCCAGGGTCCTGAACCCGGCCCGCCCACTGCCGCCTCCACCTTTCCCTTTCCCGCCCTCCCGTCTTAAGCAAAGAGTTCACAACGCTGGCCTTAGCAAGCGTCCTATAAGAAGCGCTCCTCATGCCCCTGGCTGAGGAAGAAGGCAGCAGCCAAGACTTCCGGTCTACTGCGGAGGCTATGGCAGCAGGCTTTGTGTCGTCAGAGTAAAGGATGACACAGGTCTGGCAATTTAGGGGTCGAGGGTGCAGCCAGGGCTCGGCGCACCCCTGAAAAAAAACCATGGAAGAGTGGGGACCCTGGCCGAGGAAGAAGGCAGCAGCCCCACTGCTTTCTCCTCCAGCTTGGCGCTTGCCCGGCGCTGGCGCTGGTGCTACTCTTCCTCGCCAGCAGGAGTCACTCTTTCCTGCTGCCTTTGGTCTCAGTGGTGGCAACAGCGGGGAGGGCCCAACTGGGAGATCAAGCGGCGTTGCTATTTTAAAGTCAGTTCCTATCCCCGCCTCTCCTTTTGCCAGGGCGTCCCTCAAACCCCAGGATCAGCAAGAGTGCCAGAGCTCTGTGCGCCAGGCAAAGGTCGCACCCTTGACTTTTGTGCGTGCCCGGAAAATCAGCGAGCAAGGTTATTGGGGTTTTTTTGTGGGGGTGTGATGGCCTGGGAATCTGATTCAGAAGCTGAACCTGAGGAGTCCCAGCCTGCACAGGAGTCCCCGCCTCCTGGGCCGGCTGAGCAGGGGCAGGGGCTTGAGTCTGAAGGGCCTGCACCTGTGCCGGATCCTCAGGAGCAGACACCAGATGTATCCACTCTGGCTCCTGAGGTGATGGAGGACCCATTGCCTGCAGGTGTGCCTCTCCCAGCCCTGTCAGGGGAAGGTGAAGCTGCCCCTGGGTCCAGTAACCCTCCAGCCTCTCCTGAGCTGCAGAGAGGCGGAGGGAACTAAGTTCTCTCAGGAGGAGTGCTCACCTTAAGGCCAAGAGAGGTGGGTCACCTGTGGGCCGGGACCGCCCCTGGCCTCAGAGGAGATAAAGGCCAGTCAGCCCAGTCCCAGGTTGTGGGAGCAACATCACTGAGACCTGCTTCTGCCAGCAGCCAGGCCTGTTCTTCCGGAGTTCCTGATCACGCCCGGCTTCTTGCTTTGGACCCCGCTTCGCCCTTGGTGGATAGTCTCCAGACCCTTGACCCAGGACCGGACTCTGACCATGCCTCACGGTAACCCACCCACCCCGGGACCAGCACAGTGGGGTTTTTTTCTCCCCTGAGGTGGGGGAATTGCTGCTGCCAGGGTGTGATGCTTCCTCAGTACACACCCCACGCACCGCTCTTTGGCATTGCTAAGACTGCTTTCTGGAAAGCAAGTTATTCTAAAGCTCTCTCTGCCCTCCCATTGAGGAGGAAGAACCTTCGTAATAAATGGGAAATGACTGCAATGTTGGCAAAAGTATATGACTGTCTTGACAGTGCTGCTAAGATAAAAGCACTAGCTTTCTTTTCTTTTTAAAAAAAGGCAAGGGACATGAGCACAGATGTAGGAGCTCATCTGTGTTTATTATCCCTGACTAGGTTTGGAAACCATTGTTTCTGTCGTACTTCTGAGCTGCGGAAGTGGATAATGCAACTTGCAAAGAGAAATGCACAATGTTATCAATATCAATGTTATCAATATAAATGGAAGAAGCTACATTAGTGTTGCTCATATGGTATTGTCATGGTGTTTACCTTTGGGGTGATTGTGAAGTGGAATTCTTAGTGTTTGGGGTAGCGTTTAATGTTTTAAGCCTTGCATCACTTGCTACGACTAGCAGTGACAACTATGGAACCGGATATTGACCATCTCATTAGCCAAAGGCAGGCCCATACTTCCCATTGATTGAAATTGTTCTTAATGTTGATTGAAATTGTTCTTAATTTTAAATATTGTGTTGTTTTTCCTCTTTTTTGTGCACTACAAATAAAATATGTGCAGTGTGCATAGGAATTCGTTCATATTTTTTTCAAACTATAGTCCAGCCCCCAACAGTGTCTGAGGGACAGTGAACTGGCCCCCTGTTTAAACAGTTTGAGGACCCCTGGCTTATGCCAACCATTTGTTTCCCCTCAGCTTTCATCCCAAGTGGGTGTCTTCACCACCAGCTCATTAAAGAAACATCTTCCAGCTATTAGGAGCCATTGACCGAGCATCAGCTGCCCATTGGCAAGCAATCACATTGAACAAAAGGGAGATCCGCCTCACCACTTGATGAGATGGTATTTTCAAAAGGGGGAAGAGAGGGATTGTCAAGACTGTGGAGAATATCTAATAGCGTTTGTCTTTTTTACTTTACACAAAATGAGCCTCTAGTGCAAGGAAATGTTGATTACTTATTGCTCTTTGAAGGCTGTTCGGCTAATTTTATTTAAATGACTACCCACTGCCAGGCTCCATTAATGGATTTTATTGATATTTTTTGTGTGTTCTATTTTACCCCAAAGTCAACTTTGCAGAAGCATTATATGAATCAGCTATCTGCAATGTGTGTGCGTTTTACAATTACTAATTTGTTACAGATGTTCAGAGTCACAACCTCTTTAATAATGCCTAGTGTTATGGGGCCACTACCTTTTTAAAGGTAGTGGCTTTATCCCAATGTATATATTTTTATATGCAATTTTGCCTAATATGACGAATGTTGGGATGCTATTTTCACCAATGTATATGCATCCTTTACACTAGTACATTCATTTTGGACATATTACTATACGGGTGTTTGCGTGCTATTTTTCTTTATATACATATTTTTGCAAAGTGGTTTCCTCTGACACAATGCATTTTTGTTCATTATTTTGAGGAAATGGTCCGTTTTTATGCATATTTGACCCAAATACATGCACTTTTGGACACATTCCTTGACTAGAGAACTGGATTGCAAAATTCAGAGAAGTATGAATTTCAAAAGATGGCTGTTTTGGGGTTTGTTCACTGTTTCAGAAAGAGTGAACAAGGTAAGTTCAGGTTTAAATATGAACCGAATCGAATTCCTCCCTCATCCCCACTAACAGAAGAAGAGGTCAATCAGAGCATACTTTGCCTAGGGACTTCCCCACAGGCTTCCAATTGCTCTGAGAGGTCCTGCGTACTGTACATGTGGAACATACTAAGAAGAGTCTCCCAGATCACACCAATGGGCCATTTGATCAAGCATCTGTCATTGAATTCTACTCAATATTGATCCAGAGTAGATGCCAATGTACAGTGATACCTCAGGTTACAGACACTTCAGGTTACAGACGCTTCAGGTTACAGACTCCGCTAACCCCGAAATAGTACCTCGCGTTAAGAACTTTGCTTCAGAATGAGAACAGAAATTGTGCTCTGGTGGTGCAGCGGCAGCAGGAGGCCCCATTAGCTAAAGTGGTGCTTCAGGATAAGAACAGTTTCAGGTTAAGAACAGACCTCCGGAACGAAGTAAGTACTTGACCCGAGGTACCACTGTATAGTAAAAACTTAAACATGTTGCAGGATTCCCAAAAAACAGACCAGAGGCAATTACAGTGGACAGTCGGGTTGCAAACATGATCTGTGCGGGAGGCATGTTCACAACCCGCAGCGTTTGCAACCCGCAGCACCGCGTCTGCACAGGTTGCAATTCGGCTCTTCTGCGCACGTGTGACTGCTGAAACCCGGAAGTAACCCGTTCCGGTACTTCCGGGTTTCGGCGGGTCCATAACCCAAAAAAACGCAAGCTGGAGCACCTGGAACCCGAGGTATGACTGTATATTTCATCCAGCAGAGCTGTTCTGCTACTGAAAGGAGAGACGCTTGGCTCGGGTGCGCTACAGACCTCGCGGTGAGTGCCGCCTGGCATTTTGTTACCCCCTTCAATGGTGACACCCAGGGCAGCCGGCACCCACCGCACCCCCTTCCTCCGCCCCTGCCAGAAGAGAAAGTGAAACCTAGGCTCCTTCTGGCCTTGTGCTGGTCCCAGGGGGTTACCGTGCGGCGTGGTCCAAGTCCAGTCCGAGGTCGAGGGTGTGGTATGGGGGTTGTCCATCAAGGCTGGAGCGGGGTCCAAGGCAAGGAGTCAGGGGTGGTCAGGAACTCTGGCAGAGGAGCAGGACAGGGTGCCGGCAGGAACAGGTTACCAACAATGTTGCTCCCGCAACCTGGGACTGGGCAGGCTGGCTTTTATCTGCCCCGAGGCATAGGGCATCCTGGTCCACAGGTGACTCGCCTCTCCTGGCCTGGAGGCGAGCACTCCTCCTGTAAGAATTTAGTTCCCTCTGCCTCTCTGCCCTGAGCCTCTGCAGCTCAGGAGAGGCTGGAGGGTTACTGGACCCAGAGGCAACCTCACCTTCCCCTGACGGGGCTGAGAGTGGAGCACCTGCAGGCAATGAGTCCTCCATCACCTCAGGAGCCAGAGCAGATTCAGCTGGTGTCTGTTCCTGAGGATCCGGCACAGGTGAGGACCCTTCAGGTTCAAGCCCCAGCCCCAGCTCAGCTGGTTCTGGAGGCTGGGAATCCTGTGCAGGCTGGGATTCCTCAGGTTCAGCCTCTGAATCCAATTCCCAGGCCATCACAGGCCTCTTTTTATAGTCAGCTTGACCTTGACAGACGAGATAAGAGAACCAGTTTAAGCCAGCTGTATTCAGCTTCTCTGAAGGAATAACCTGAACATCACGAACGTTTTGCTCGTTTCTTTCACACAGAGAAGCTTCCAGAAGCTTCCCAAACCTTCTTGAATTAATTAGAATAGGAAAGATCTCTACACATCAGATCAATACAACTGACAGCATCCTGTTCTTACAGTGGCCAACCAGATGTGCCAATGGGAAGCTTGCAAGCAGGACATGATTATGAGAGCACTTGCCCCTCCGGTAGTTTCTGGCAAATGGGATTCAGAGGCACTGCTGCCTCCCACTGTGGAGTGAGAACAAAACCGTTGTGGCTAGTAGCCACAGATAGCCTTCTCCTCCATGATTTTGTCTAATCCTCTTTTAAAACCATCCATGGGTGGTTTCTAATGCTCCCAGCTGGAGGAGGAACACCACATGGATGCTTCCTTGCACCAGCTTTAACATCCTCGAAACATAATTGATTAATCCTCCTTCACGTTACTTTGTTTTCATTATAGAGCAATTCAAGCAAGCCGTAATAACCAGCGTACAATACCTTGTGTGAGTCAACCAAGCGGCACATTCAAAGTTGAAAGATATGCTAATGACCCACTTGAGGAGGAGAGAATTTGTTCTTCTGAAAACTTTTTTCCCCCTTCTCCAGCTACAAAAAACAAAAACAAATATTCTTGGTGCAATAAACATTTGTCAACAAGAAGATGCCTAGGGAAATCGCGCAGCTCTAACATTAACCGAATTAGATGTGTTTTTGTTTATTTGTTTGTTTGTTTTGTAAAATGCGAAACAAGTAGCAGACCTGCCTAATTAACCATTTGGCAAACAACCGATAAAGGAAAGATTGGGACTCGTTGGAAACTCTGCCTTTCTAAAGGATAAATAAGACAATGGAAATAACAGCGATTAGGAAGGGATCAAAAGTAAACACTCCAGAATATTAAAAGGGCTTGAGCACGAGGCTCTGAGCGGCAAAGAGACTTCATAAGAATGTAAGGGGAGCTTGCTGGATCAGATGAGAAGGTCCATGTAGCCATTGATTAGCCATATCCCCCATGAATTTATCTATAAGGACATAAGAAATCACCATCCTTTTATCAACTCTATTGTTCAAACACTGCCCCATCATCTTGGCCTGTCTACTAGTTACCTCCCCCTTTAGGTGCTTGAGAAGTCAGGGCTACTGTGGCGAATCCCGGAAGATGCCAATTCTCTAGACTCAGTTTGAAGCCTGGTTTTAGGACCAAATGGGTCTCAGCAGCCTTGATGGATGACTTTTAAAAAGAAAGAGGTAGGCGGAAGTCCAGCCCTGCTTCTTCTGCTTGATCTTTCTGTGGCTTTTGATGCCTTCACCCAGGACCATGCCAAACTTGCCTGAAGCCCAGGGAGGGAGTCTTGCTAAATTAAAGTTATAAACTCAAACCAAAGAAGGAGAAGGTCCCTGGCAGGGCCTCCAAGGCCCAGGGCAAGTATACCCAGCTCCCCCTTCTATACGGGCCTTCCTTTGACCATGATTAATTGCTTGTTCTGGATGATGTTGCAGGAGCGAGTGCATGGCCTTAGGGTGTTCCTGGAGTCCTCTCTGTCTTTCTCCAAATGACCACAGTGGCTGGGAGCGCCATTTAGCAGCTGCAGTTAGCATGGCAGCTGCAGCCATTCCTGGACAAGGGATCACATGGCCACAGTGGCCCAGATGGATTACTGCAATGTGCTATATGTGGGGCTGCCATTGAGGCTTGCCCAGAAGCTTCAGCTAGTGTAGAAACAGAAGCCAAACTTGAGAAGTTGGTCACCATATAACACCGCTGCTGAGCAGTGGAGGCCGGACCATTAGGGTGAATGGGACACACTCACACACACACACACACACACACACACACACACCACCACCAACTTCATCCCACCTCAGCCTCATGCTTCATATCAGTCAACTGCCCTGGAAAAACAGGGCATCCCATTTTTTTTTCTCACGAGAGGACAGCAGTCAAAATGGCCCTAACACTTTCGGGCTGCACTTTTTTCAGGCGTGGTGCCCCAAAAAAACACATTTTGGGGTGCCCAATGGTCTGTTTTATAACTACCCAGGGCAGGTTTTTTAAAAAAGAATTTTGCTGTGCCCATTTTGAGAACTTCCATTTGGACACCCAGCAAGCAACTACAGCACTAGGCTTTAGAACAGGGGTGTGGAACCATTATTTTCTTTCTGAGGGCCTCATTCCCTTCTGGGCAGTGTTCCAGGGGCCAGTGAGCAGTGCTTTTTTCTGGAGTGATGCAGGGGTACACATACCCCTAAACATTTTGTGAATCTAACGGGAGAAGAAACTAAAAAAAATTAAAAATTTAGTTTCTTCTCTAGCATGGTGAATCGTCAATTCCGTTGCTACCTCATTTCCTGTCACAGTGTTCCCTGAGTCTCAGACGGAAGCGAGCGTTTAAAGTGGTACCTCGGGTTAAGTACTTAATTTGTTCCGGAGGTCCGTTCATAACCTGAGACTGTTCTTAACCTGAAGCACCACTTTAGCTAATGGGGCCTCCCACTGCTGCCGTACCGCCGGAGCACGATTTCTGTTCTCATCCTGAAGCAAAGTTCTTAACCTGAAGCACTATTTCTGAGGTAGCGGAGTCTGTAACCTGAAGTGTATGTAACCTGAAGCGTATGTAACCTGAGGTACCACTGTAATGAGAGAGCCCCTAAACATTTTTTTTAGAAAGAAAAAAAAGCACTGCCAGTGGGGATGAGTGGGGTCTGAAGCAGCAGCCTGCAGAACAATGAATGCCAATTTTAACTTTGTACGGCAGGCTAGTTTCTACACACACTTGCACACCCCTCTCTGTCCATCCATGCTTACAAGAGGCACAAGCCACATTCAAGGGCTCATTCCAACCAGGCAAAAACACCTAAGGAGGCTGCAGCCCAGGGCCATCAGGTTGGTGTGGCCTGGGGAGAGCCTTGAGAGTCAGCCAGAGAGGCTTAGAGGCCCGAGGCTCCCCTCGGGAGAGCCAGTGTGGTGTAGTGGTTAAGAGCGGTGGCCTCGTAATTTGGTGAACCGGGTTCGCTTCCCCACTCCTCCACATGCAGCTGCTGGGTGACCTTGGACCAGTCACACTTCTCTGAAGTCTCTCAGCCTCACTCACCTCACAGAGTGTTTGTTGTGGGGGAGGAAGGGAAAGGAGATTGTGAGCCGCTTTGAGACTCCTTTGGGTAGTGATAAAGCGGGATATCAAATCCAAACTCTTCTTCTTCTTCTTCTTCCTCACCAGCTTCATCTGCTGGCTTACAACCTTCTTCTGCATGCAGATGTTCCCTGCTATGTGATCCAGCCATGCCTCCTTTGCTACTGAAGATACTACATTGTTTTCCTGCCCACCACAAGCCCCCACCCTCCTGTTACAAAATCAATTCCTTCTCAACCCTGTGAATTGGTTTCCCAGCCTGTGCGTTGCCTGTTTGCATGCTTCAGCACATGACAAACTGCCCGGAGCGTCTTGTGATAACATCCTAGGTGCCAAAAAAAACCCCCAGTCATTGCGAGCCCGAAGATCTCTTTATCTCCAAGATGATTTGTATATTGTGTTTCGTCCTTGCACATACAAATGGCCGCTTTTCTCCCCGTTTGCATTTCCTATCCTCGCCGCAAGGTCATCACACCATTATCAGGCCCCGTCCCATCATAACGCAGTCGGCAAGGCTTTCCATCCATCCTTCCATACAGATTAGGGAGTGGGGGACATGTGTCATTTGGGAATGTAATTCAATACAAAGGGGAGCACCTACGCTACATTATCTAGACGTGTGGTGTTTTTAAGCCGCAGTCTTTGATTCAGATCGCTGCCTTGATCATAGCACTGTGCCTTTGCTCCTTTCCATAAGGCACCACCTCATCCAACCCATAGCAAACTCACTTTCTAATACTTTAATAACTATTAATACAGATGGGAAATAATACTAGAAGTAGGGGAGGGTTGGACACTATAGTGTCCGAGCACAATTAAAAGTTTTGGTGCTGACCTTTAAAGCCCTAAACGGCCTCGGTCCAGTATACCTGAAGGAGCGTCTCCACCTCCATCATTCAGCCGAGACACTGAGGTCCAGTGCCGAGGGCCTTCTGGTGGTTCCCTCACCAGATGCTGGGGGCAGGGATAGGCAACTATCTTACTTTTAGAAGACATCTTGTGTTGCCACCCTCCAAACCTCCCATGGAGGGGGCATATGAAGAAGGGCCTCAGATGACAATCATATGGTCTGGGTTGGTTGTGAGAGGCGGTTCTTGAAGTACTGGGGTCCTGAGCAACAGAAAAGCTTCACAGGCCAAAACCAGCACTTTGAATAAAGAAGAGGCCTACTGGATCAGGCCAATGGACCATCTAGTCCAGCATCCTCTTCTCACAGTGGCCAACCAGATGCTAGGGGTTTCCTATGGACATCTGGTTGGCTATCGTGAGAACAGAACATTGGATTAGATGAGCCATTGGCCTCTTCTTACATTAACTGAGTCCTTTGCACTCTAGACTTCACTGAAAGCCCTGTTGCAGTGTCCTTTGCACAACAAAAAGCAGCAGAGCAGTACCTTGTGACAAAATAACAGTGATTTATTTTTATATCCATGGAGCTTCAGAAGTTCTGGTTTAAGGATATATTTCAACGCCCATCTTGTTGCTTCGGCTATTATGATTTTTGTTGTTGGCACCCGCTCGTCTCAGAGACACTGGAACTGTGCCTCCAGGGACGAAGTGAAACTGCTGTGATAGCGGCACCGAAATCACCTCCCCAGAGCGCAAGCCTGGGCATTGGGTATGGAGATTCTGGGCTGCCCCGATGACAAGATCGTCCCCCCTGCCCCAGTCAGAGTCTCTGATGTGATCCAAAGGAAAGCAGAGCAATACGTTTGGCACCAGCTTGGCTGCAGGAGTTGCTGGAAGAAGGCATACAAGGCCCCATCCAACAGTCCTCTTAGGGACTCCTCTCTGTATTTGTGTAGGGCTTCCTCTTTAGCCTTGTCTTCTCCCAAAGATATCCCACAAGGCAGCAGAGGTTGAAGATCAGCACTTTCTTTCTTTCTCCTAGATGGGCTACCTTCCCAGGCGTTGACAAGTCCCATCTGCTCCTCATTCCCCTCTACAGCACATGCAGAAACCACCTTCTTCCATGTTGGACCCACATTGGTCTTAACTTCTCAATCTGCTGGAGCTTATCTTCATATACAGGGGAAGTCCCTAACTTACCAATGGTTTGAGATCCCCATTGGCTACCCTCACAAGGTTTAGCCAATCAGTCAAAGCCATTCCCGGAGGGGTGGCCGCTGTCGCATGCTGACAGGTGACTAGGAGCTACAGGTGAGAGCTGGTTGCAGCTACAGGTGACTAGGAGCTACAGGTGAGAGCTGGTTGCAGGGTGGAGAACCAAAGATGGACAAACTACCCCAGAAAGAGCATGACGTGTGTCCACCGCTAGAGGTACTACCCCTCCTCTAACACCCCATAATAATAACAATCCCCAAAGCAACAGGTCCCTTGGAACATGCCCTTCCTATTTGAAGCACCCCAGCTGGGTTTGAATTGGAACTTTTTGACTCTCCAGGGATCCCTTGGAATAATCAGGCATTGTGATTTGCACAATGGTCACAATAGCCTTTCATTTCCCAGAGATGGGTGGGAAGGGCTTTGAATGTCCCCGGCATTTCACGTCAAACAGCGTGTAGCGCTGCTCTCTTTCAAAACATTCCCATTATCAAAGAATCTATCCGCATGTCACCCTATTAGACCGCATTGTGGCTCTAATTTCCTAACATTTTAATGCTTCCAGGTGTTGGACTGAAATAACTAATCTCATTTTTCTGCCTGCTAATGATAGACATTTAGTCCCTTTTTCGGTTTCTGCTTTTTCTTTCTTTTCCCCCCAAAAAGGGGGTGGGTGGGTTGGGGGGAAACGGAGACTTAGATTATCAGCAAATAAAAGACAGCAATTCAAGCACAGAGCCAGCCATCATTAAGCCTTAGATTATCTCCTGCCCCCGTTGCTGCGCACGGTGAGATCCCGACATTTTTTATTGTTATTTCCACAATATGAGCTTCTTTGAAGCAAACGGGGAGCAAGAGCCGATAAAACAATAAGATGCATGGCTTTTATGTAATCCCGCTCCCACTGAACCCCAGTGACAAATGTCCTATTGGCAAGACTGTAATTCAGAGCCACTAAAAATTAATAGGACTGCTGGTGTCAGAGAAAAGTTCAGAGCCAAAAGTGCATCGAGACCTGGAGGAAAGAAAGAAAGAAATGGGGACGGGACACCAGCAGCAGGGGAAACCACTCATAATTTGAGGGCAGGCTACATATATATTGAGACGCGGGTGGCGCTGTGGGTTAAACCACAGAGCCTAGGACTTGCCGATCACAAGGTTGGTGCTTTGAATCCCCGCGAGAGGGTGAGCTCCCGTTGCTCAGTCCCAGCTCCTGCCCACCTAGCAGTTCGAAAGCACACCAGTGCAAGCAGATAAATAGGTACTGCTCCGGTGGGAAGGTAAACGGCGTTTCTGTGCGCTGCTCTGGTTCACCAGAAGCGGCTTAGTCATGCTGGTCACATGATCCGGAAGCTGTACGCCGGCTCCCTCGGCCAATAAAGCAAGATGAGTGCTGTAACCCCAGAGTTGGCCACGACTGGACCTAATGGTCAGGGGTCCCTTTACCTTACATATATATTACCCTTGAGGCTGGATTGCTGTAATGCATTCTTTGTGGGGCTGCCCTTGGGATGGGGACTGAAGCTACAGCAGGTGGCCAGACTGCTGGTGGGGACTCATGGCTGACAACCATTGCTAAAACGTCGACACTTGGAGAAGAGGGGGTTGAACCTAGGACCTTTTGGATGTGGGGCAGATGTTCTACCTGTGAGTCACTCCTATGGCCAGGAAGGAATCAGCTGATCAAGGAGCAGGGATGTGAAACTCTTGTATATATTTGCGAGTTTGCATATTCTTTTTTTAAAGCGTTATTCCCAGTGTCATATCCATTCTGCTTTATTTTGTTTGGAACAGGCCTCTGCGCTGAGAGCAGATAAGATTAATACCGCCTAATCCATGAGAGGATGTAAACTGAAAAGGATATATGAATTCATTTATTTTCATTAAACCAAGACAGCAGGAAAGTGATGTCAGAAGAGAAAGATTAATCTGCAAACAGAATAAACTGGAGGGAGGGGGGAGAGAGAGATGAATGCCCTGATTTGGCAAAGCGATTTTGATAGGAGACAGTTAACACATCGACTTAAATCTAATAGGGCTGAAAGAATTTTGCTAAGGTTCATGCTCAGATGATTCCTTCCCTCCCCCTCTGAGTTCAGAAGTGTGGAACTCAATCGCTCCTATTTAAATGGATTCAGATGTCCAAGGAAGGTGAACAAAAAGGAAGTTTTCTGGGTGGTTGGAATCTGGCTTTGACCCTTGAGACCAAAGGAAGGCACGAAGAACTGCGCTTCCTTGTAAATGGCTGCCCAGGAGAAAGCAGCTGTGCCAGGCAGAGACATAGCTCCCCTTAGTCACCTGAACAAAAAACATGACCTGTACCTGAGGAGATGTGGCATGAAGCCCTTGGCTGCCCACCTTTCCCTGAAACGGGGGAAAGTGCCGCTTGGTGTCATGCAGCCCTAGAGGTGTAAGTGTGGCAATTGTTAATTACTTAATTAAGCACCTTTCACATATATGAATCATGGATTGAATCATGGAATTGTAGAGTTGGGAGGGACTATGAGTGTCCTCAGAGTGTCCCCTGAGATTAAGAGTCTTGTACTCTACTGACTGAGCTATCCCCCATATAGATACACATGCTTTTTTGAAAGATAAAAAGTACATAATTACAAGTGCACAGAGTAAGATAAGACACTAAAAAGAAAAGAAAAGAAATAGCACTCGTGTAGGAAACAAAACAGAACAACAACAACAAAATTTATACATTACAAGAAAGGGGGTATTGTAGTTAACCAGACTTTAACCCAATACAGTATTTACACATGGGCAAATTCAATGATATTTGGAATTCAGTACTCTGTTATTAAGGTGATGTACCAAATGCAAAACAGCAAGGAAAGACCCACTTGAAAACAGAACAAAAATGACAGCGAATGATTAAAAATAAAAACCAGACACACAACCAATACCATACAAAGCAGACATCTGTGACAAAGGCCAAGGCTGTGTACACACTGTACAGAATTCTTTTTTAAATACATTTTAATTAATTTTTTGACATATCATTTCCAACAGTCATTTAACATACATTCTTATCTTATACAATATTTTAGACTTCCGCCAACTACCTCTGAAGATTTTCCACTCTTTATCACTTGAACTGCATTTCTTAATTTCTCTATTACTTTTAAATGTCCTTAACTGATAATTCTCTTCATAGTCTTCCTTGCAATATTTCGCCTAGTCCTCCTATAAAACTTCTTGCAGTCCTACTAGCGTAATCTGTTTATTACAATTGCTTTTCAAATAGTTCAAATATTTACTCCAGTCCTCTAAGAATCTTTGGTCCCGCAGGTTTCGAATCCTTCCTGTCAGTTTGTCTAATTCTGCATAGTCCATTAATTTCATTTGCCACTCGTCTTACGTTGGTAATTCTTCTTTTTTCCATTTTTGTGCCAATAATATTCTTCACACTGTATAGAATTCTTGGAGGGAAAGAGTGTGTTTCGAATGTGCTTTAAAGGTATAAAGTGCGCACAGTCATCTTGCTGAAACAAAAGAAAGTCTTCAGCTCTTTCTGGAATGGCAGGTGAGGGGCCAAACCATGTCCCACTCAGGCCTCTCCACTTGGCCCACAAGGCTGTCTCCACCAAGCCACGCCCACTTCCCCTACACCTGGCATCACAGGTGCCAGGCAGGTGAAGACTCAGATGGGCCAAAAGCAGGTCTGCAGGAACAGATGATCCTGGGCGCTTCCCAAGGGATCAGTTGCCTGCATGGTTTGATTTCAACTGGAAACCTGATGTTATTATAATGTCAGGTGACTGGCAGGTGGGTGGCCCCTTTCTGTCCTCTATCCAGATCAGCAGGGGGCATGAACAGAGTTCAAGGACACATTCTCACCAGACAAAAACATTTGGGAGCGAAGCAAGGCAAGCGAGGAGTGTGGCATTGAGAGAGTTCTGAGGGCCAGATAAAGCCACATTTGGCCCCAGAACCAAGGCTCCTTCCTCCTACTTTAAAGTGACTTCTGCACTATATAACATATATTAATAAGAACCCGGTGGGAAAGTGATTTACGATCAACTGGAAGTTTTTATGCACAGTGGTACCTCGGGTTGCAAACACCTCGGGTTCCAAACACTTTGGGTTACAGACTCCACTAACCTGGAAGTAGTACCTCGGGTTAAGAACTTTACCTCAGGATGAGAACAGAAATCGAGCGGCAGTGGCACGGTGGCGGCGGGAGGCCCCATTAGCTAAAGTGGTATCTCAGGTTAAGAACGGTTTCAGGTTAAGAACGGACCACCGGAAAGAATTAAGTTCGTAACCAGAGGTACCACTGCATTCTTAAACACGAAATCTGATGTAATCAACCTGCAAGCGGCAATTCTTTTTCTCATCTCAACGAGGCATTTTCACCCTCTGAAGGAAGTGGTCTCCTGGAAACATAAAGTCTGAGCCACCGGAAAGAATCAGATTTTCTCTCCCCAGGCACGGCGGCTCAAACCCTCCCGAGTCTTGTTACTCCACATCTCAAGTGAAACACATTCCCTGTCTTTCTCCAGCAACGCCTGCCGACTCTTCAGAAGCAGTTGGAATTGCCAACCCCCAACCTTGTGATTGAGTCCAGGGGGAGAAATTTTGCATCCATAATGCAACAGGTAGCAAACTTATTAAATTGCTTTCCGATATGCTGCCAATTATTTTACCACTTGCAGAAGAGTCTCTACCCTCGAGGCTGTCAGACAAATAAGCCTTTCGGAATGAGTCTGATGCCGTCTGAGCTCCTGTTTTACATCTGCAGTGGTTTCTCTCCCCTCGGCTGTTTGAGAAACCAAAGGGGCGAACGAAAAGACAAAACCTTTTACAAACAAACAAGTGGATGGGAAGAGTCATCCCCTGCTCTTCACACGCAAGATAATGGGTACCATGGAGACACAGCATAGTCTTCATATTGAGACCTAATTCAAGGACAGTCTTTGAGCATAACTGTCATACATGAGGCTCGAGGTTGCATTAATGTTCAAATTTGCAGCGAGATCAGCTGTTCAGCGAAATGGTGACATCCAGGAGCGTGATTAAATTTGGGGGCTGAAATGAAAGAGGTGAAGGGAAATGGACATTCTGGTTACAGCAAGCGCAAAGATATCCAAGCATTCCAAAGTAGAAAGGGACATTTCGGAAGCAACCTTTTTGACGCATCGAAAAGCCGTGACTGGATTCTGACATGTGGTTGCCGCCTCTCCAGATTGCTTGTGGGGTGGGAATCTAATTGACACCATCGGTGGAAAATTAAGAACGAAATTATTGCCCCATCAGTATCAGTGGCCCATCTAGTCCAGCATCCTAGTCTCTCAGTGGCCAATGATATTGGAAATCTACAAGCAGGATCTCCCACAGTACTAACCCCACTTGTGATTCTACAATTCTATGATTCCCAGCAACTGCAATTTGAAGGCATAGTGCCTCTGACAGAGGAGGCATAACATAGCCATCAGAGGAGCTCAGACAATGAGATCCAGCTCCGAGGGCCTTCTGGTTGTTCCCTCACTGAGAGAAGTGAAGCCGCAGAGAACCAGGCAGAGGGCCTTCTCAGTTAGTGGCACCCTCCCTGTGGAACACCCTCCCATCAGAAGTCAAGGAGATGAAAATCTATATAACAGGTATCCCCAAACTCAGCCCTCCAGATGTTTTGGGACTACAATTCCCATCATCCTTGACCACTGGTCCTGTTAGCTAGGGATGATGGGAGTTGTAGTCCCAAAACATCTGGAGGGCTGAGTTTGGGGGTGCCCGCTATATAACCTTTAAAAGCCTTCTGAAGGCAGCCCTGTATAGGGAAGCTTTTTAAGGTTTAATGTTTTTTAATGTTTTTACGCGTGTTGGAAGCCACCCAGAGTGGGCAACCCAGTCAGATGGGCAGGGTACAAAAAATATATTGTCATCATTGTCGTCGTGAGTAGCCTTTCATTAGCGTTAACCTCCATGATTTGTCTAATCCTCTTTTAAAGCCATACAAGTTAGTGCCTCTTGTGAAAGTGAATTCATTAGTTTAAGTACCGGTATGTGCTGTGCCTGTCCTGAATCTTTCACCGTTCATCTTTGTTGGATGTCCCTTAGTTCTAGTGTGATGAAAGTGAGAAAAACTTCTCCCCATGCTGCACCCGACAAGCCAAAGGATCAGACCTAATTCTACAGCACAATGCCCTGAAAGGGATATACCAAAAGTTGACCAACCATTCTGCCCTCGGTTTCCTAGGCATGAGCATCTAACAAATTCATATCCCTGTTTCTGCCCATGAAACAAGCACTGTCTAAATTGCTGTCATTTCAGTGTGCTTCCTCCATCTGTATCGCAAAGAGAGAAAAGTCAGTGGTTTTCCATGGTTGTCAAACTGATCTCTCTCCAGAACAGAAAGGAGTTGATTTCCTTCCCATGAGAACACAACTGTGCTCTGATTGAAAGCAAACCTCACTCCTTGCTTTTTTTTTTTTTAAGGGGGGAATAAATTCCCAGTCAGAGAAAGTGTCTAATTTTAATTTGCTATGCACCGACAATTGACTCCATGCTGCAATTTAATGCATGTGAAGTTTTATTATAATTTACCAGGCAAAAAAGTAAACCAAAATCGAGCTCTTCATTCCAATGTCTCATTAGAATGCCTCTTCCTTCAAAGTTCACATGTTTGGAATTATAGAGATTGTTTGGTTTATTAATTAATATTTATTCATCATCATTGTCATCTTTGCAAATAAGGGTTTGCAAAGTTGAGTAAAGAAGGGGGGGGGGGACAAGCAGGAGCTCAGGAACAGAGGAAGCTGCCATATTCCAAGTGAGACACTAATCCGTTTAGCTCAGTATTGTCCACATTGACTCTCCAGGTTTTCAGACTGATGTTTCTCCCAGTCCTTACTGGAGACATTGGGAACTGAACCTGGGACCTTTTGCACTCAAAGCAGGTGCTATACCACTGAGCTATGGCTCTTCTATAGCTTGCAGAACCACCCCCATACATGTTTACTCATAAGTAACTCCTGCCCTTTTCAACAAGGCTTACCCCTGGGCAAGTGTACACGACTGTGGTTTTATACTACCACTGTAATGGAGATCTGCATTAAATGTTGCAAAGCATCGATGATGATGATGATGATGATGATGATGATGATTATGTAGTTATAAGATTATTGCAAGATCTAATAACGGTGGTATAATGTTAGGCAGGGTGTGGTTGTGACAACCATGAAGGAGCTGAGCAATTCTGAATTTGCCAGCACACTAATGGGCACCGTTTGATCTGTATGATGAAACATACAGCACTATAAATACTGAAAACCAGTAGGTGCAGACCTTTGGAAATGAGCAGGAAATAAATATTTGCTTATTAGGAAGGTAATTCTCCCTCTCCTCCTCCAGAGCAGGCGAGAGACATAGTTTTCCTGCGGATGAATGCTGCTGTTTTGCCCAGGAGGATTTTGCGATGAACATGTAAATTAAGCCTCATGTTTAATGGCAGGAGAGGGTGATCCATGAACTGCTTCCTCCCCTGCTTTCAATTCACGCGAGTCCATTTATGCTATAAGGAAAAGAACCCTAGGAATTTGCAAGAGGCTTTTTCCCAGTGGGCCTTTGGCTTAGAAGCAGAATCTTAACAAATCCCACTAACAGAGCATCTGGGGAAGGAGCAGAATGTTGATAGCCAAGCAGCCTATACTGAATCGGAGAACTTTAAAAGAGGATTAGGCAAATTCGCATAGGATGAGGCTAACCGTGGCTACCAGCCATCGTAGCTAGGCGCTACCTACGCAGTCTGAGGAGAAATGGTTATGTTCTGCTTCTGCTGCCAGAGTCCGTACGTCTCTGAAGGCCCATTACTGGGAATCACAGGTGAGGAAAGGACCCATCATGCCTCTTGAGTGACTGGATGGGAGACAGAGAACAGTGTGTGGAGAAATCAGACTCTCCAAGAGTCTGTGTTTTACAGAGACAGTCTCAGATTTACAGAAGCCGTCACAGTTTCTGATTTGATCCCGCTTTTCCTTAGGACGTCCCTGTTTTCATTGGAGAAATATTGGAGGGTATGGAGTTATGTGACCCTCCGAGCCAAAGAGATAAGTAACTAGACAATCTTTAGAAGACATCTGAAGGCAGTCGTGAATAGGGAAGTTTTTAAATGCTTTATCTATGTTGAAAGTCACCCAGGGTATAAGAAAATAAAAAAAATCATCATCATTCCCTATTCTAGTACTTCCCTAAATAATAAATAATAATAATAATAATCTTCCAACCAAATATTAAAAACATTACAGCGTCAGACATTAAAAACTTCCCTAAACAGGGCCGCCTTCAGTTGTCTTTTAAAAGTAAAATACCGTATTTTTCGCTCTATAAGATGCACCAGACCACAAGACGCACCTAGTTTTTGGAGGAGGAAAACAAGAAAAAAAATATTCTGAATCTCAGAAGCCAGAACAGCAAGAGGGATCGCTGTGCAGTGAAAGCTGCAATCCCTCTTGCTGTTCTGGCTTCTGGGATAGCTGCGCAGCCTGCATTCGCTCCCTAAGATGCACACACATTTCCCCTTACTTTTTAGGAGGGAAAAAGTGAGTCTTATAGAGCAAAAAATACGGTAGTTGTTTATTGCCTTGACACCAGAGAAGGTAATATTGCCTTTCCTCAGAGAAATGTTGGCAGGTATGAGGAAGGCTCCTACCCTACAAAGGTAATAGTTAACACTCGTTGCTCCACCCATTTTGGCCACTGCCCCCACCCGCCAGTAGCATGTGGCCCTCAGAAGGTTGCCCAGAAAGGAATGCGGCCCTCAGACTAGAAAATGCTCCCCACCTAGAGGACTAGAGACGTGGCAGGCATTTTGATGGGATTCTGCTGTTGATTTGAAGCAGACTCTCCTTGCCTCTCGCAAGAGGACTGCCCTCCCTAAAAGCAGGGCACACGGCCACCTCATTACCAATTAGAACCAAGCTCCTTGGGGCCAGCGACACAGACACATTTCCTCTGGATGAACGCCGTCTCCTTTTCTGGTCCACATGAGCTCCGCTATCTTTGATTACTAATTCGCTTGCTTGTAAGACTTTCATTGCGCAAATGATAACCGATACCAACACCATTGTTACTTAGCAACCTGAACAGTGCTTTGGATATTTCGTTTTTTAAAAAGTAATGTTGTTTTTTAAAAAACTAAAAAACACCACAGCACTTAATCTATCATCTGTCTAATAAAAAGGACATATTATGAATCAAACATGAATCATCTGCTATAACCAGCTTGTAAACATTCGGTATTAATGATCCCTTTCATTCACAAGTGAATTCTGAAAACGCCTGGAGTGTTGCACTACGGCAATCAATTTCCTCCTCACAAAGTGAGAGGGAAGACAGCCGTAGGGGGAAGAAGTGGGGGCAGTAAAACACCAATAGCCACTTTTGCAGGGAGCCTGATCTGTGTAGCCTCAGGGTGGGGAACCTTGGGCCCGAGTGGACCCTGGCCAGCCACACACCCTTTCCCCAGAAAACGCACCCCTCGAGTGGTTTTGCCTGGCTGGGATGTATTTCTGGGAACTCCGATAGTGTCTCTCTGGCTTGTCTGAATGGAGGATAATACAAAGATGATGCTAATGTCGTGCCCCCATTTGCCTCTGGTCCTGCTCAGGATCCTGAATGGGAGTCCCCTATGGCTGCCCAGAGGGGACCATGGTCCTTGGGAGAGCTTCCCCATCCTTGCTGTAGCCTGTAAGGGAGAGATAAGACCATTGACGCTTCTCCCATCCAACAGTTGCATTTGCAGAGGCAAATTTCTAGTTGTGACATCTTTTTGCTCCACTAGACAGGCTACATCGGGTACGTTCCTCTTTTTAACTGACTATACATAGAACTGACATATTTTTGATGGGTAGCTCGGTTGGTAAAGCACGAGACTCTTAATCTCAGGGTTGGGGGTTCAAGATTTCTGCACTGCAGGGGGTTGGACTAGATGACCCCCCATGGTCCCTCCAACTTTACTATTTTATGTCAGCTGGAAGAGAAAAAACCCCTCACGAAGGAATGGTTGTCCCAACCATGTTGCTCTTAATTATTGGCTCCGTCTAAATTTAAATCTACCCGGTCTACTGCCCTTAGTGACCCAAGACCCCCATAAAAGTGCGTGGTTTAAAACTGTGCAACAAAAACTCCTCTCCTGCAGACTCCACCCACATCAGCTTCTCATGACAGGCTTTATTAAAGCAAAGGGGCTAATTGGACAGCATCTGAAGGTCTTGGAGCAACAGAACAATCTGGCCCAACCATGTTGAAGCTGTCAAGCATGTGCAGCGTCAACAGATGGCAACACATCTGCACAGGCATCCTGCGGTGGAGCCAGCAGCATGCCCAGGAGCGCATGGTGGAGCAGGGGCAGTGTTCACCTGACCTCCTGACAGACCATATGCTGCTTCCTTACCATGAAGGAGAGGGGGAGGTCAGCATGGTGCTAAGGTGCCAGCAGGAGTGCTAGATGGGTTCAGCCGGGGTGTTTGCACCGCGCTGCACCAACCTCCTTTTCCCCCTTAGCATCAAGCAGCAGTGGCAGCAACCCCACGATCAGGTGAGCACCGCCATCCCAATATGGCCACCAATGCTGAGCTTGCCTGTGTTGGGGTCCATTGCAATAAAACAGGACTGCATTTGTTTGGGCATGTTATCCCTAAGTACATTTTGTTCTTGGGATGGGGAGGGGAAGGGGCGTACAGAGTTTAAGTGAAACAACACAACACCACCAAAGGTTTGCAAAGGTAAAATATTAAAAATGAAACCAAATTTAACAGCCCGGGAGGCGAAATCAGGTTTTATTGGCTGCCATTCTTGTAAAACCGAGGAAAAATATAATAAGGTGTTATCTCCAACAGTAAGTTCCCTCCCGCAACTGCCTCCAGTGAGGATGATGTTCTCCGTATCAAAATCCTGTTGGTTCATCGTCGCTGTTTTTTTAAAAAGCAACTGTGATATTCCATCTGGGATGGAACTCCAATGTAAACAAATGCCTTCCTCAGGTCCCAGGATTCAGTCCTGTTTAGGAGCTACGCTGGTCAAAAACGCCAGGACTCTAGCATGACAGGAGCTCTTTTCGCCTCATGTCCGCCTCATCTTCTGCTTCTTGGCTTGCCTCTTCATGTCCTCAAGGCTCCCTGCGTCAGAACCTGCCTGCCCCAGCGTCCGCACGCCTTGGAGACGGCTGGTTAGCTGGAGCAGCAGGGGGATCAGCTGTAGAGGGGGCAGAAAAATGCAGATAACCATGATGGACCATCACACCAATAACGGCATAATATAATCATTAAAGACAGGGTGAGGAAACCTCTTTTTTTTCTTCAGCCCAAGAGTCACATTTCCTGCTGAGCATGGGATATGTGTCAGCAGTGGGTGGGGACAAAGGAGACAAATTTTACCTTTGCTCAACAGACTAGTTTCTGCATCCAATGACAGCCCTTCTCTACCCTCCCATCTAGGCAAGTGAGGGGCATTAACAAACTTCAAGGACTTATTCCAGTCAGGCAATGCCACTTTAGCATGGTGCCAAATGAGGCTGGTGAGGCATATGACCTGGGGAAAGTGGGGGGGGTGGTCTGGGGAGAGTTCCCAAGCCCCAGACAGAGAAGGCTAGAGAGGCCACATTTGGCTCCTGAAAAAAAGAGTAAAACTGAAACACTACTTACACTTACACACAGAGAGAGATATTTTACCTTATCATGGTTGTAACCAGCTAACAGGAGCAGCAGCGTTAATGGCAGGGCGATGTAAGATCCTTGCGCAATATCCTGCTCAGGCAGCTTTCTCTGCAAACAAGTCAAAGGTGCGTGGCTGTTAGTTCCTACAGAACACTCTTAGTACGATTCATCCCTCTCCACACTGGAGAGCCAGTGTGGTGTAGTGGTTAAGAGCGGTAGTCTCGTACTCTGGGGAACCGGGTTCGCGTCTCCGCTCCTCCACATGCAGCTGCTGGGTGACCTTGGGCCAGTCACACTTCTTTGAAGTCTCTCAGCCCCACTCACCTCACAGAGTGTTTGTTGTGGGGGAGGAAGGGAAAGGAGAATGTTAGCCGCTTTGAGACTCCTGAATGGGAGTGAAAGGCGGGATATCAAATCCAAACTCTTCTTCTCTTCTTCTTCTTGTTTAAAAAATAAATTTAAAAAAAGGTCTTCTGTAGCAGTTTTCCTCCCTCCCAAAGTGTGATTGCCCTTTTGAGTAGCCTTTCCCAGTCTTTGGTCTGCCCATGTTGTTAGTCCCATCATCCCTGACCACCGGCCCTGGCGCTTAGGGATGATGGGAGCAGTAGTCCAACAACATCTGGGAACCAAAGGTTGGGAAAGGCTGCTTTGGAGTTTTGTCGGGGTTGCTCAATGGAAAGGACAAGAAGTATGTGCTTGACAGCCATTGCTCCTCTTCCCCTGAATTGCACAGTTGCAAGGCAGTTGTTTAATTTCATCATCATCATTATCCACTATGCATTTTGGAAAGCTGCTTGTATGCTATGTATCGGGACACATCTTAAGATATTGTAACAAAATGTTGCATGATGCTTTCGGAGATCGAGGAGCGAGTTTTCATCTATGTTTGGATATGATTGGATTTCATTTTGAATCTGCAGTTTTGAAACTTGGGGGGGGGGGGCAGCAGTTTCTTTGAACTGCACCAGGTACCTGGCTGTTAGATCACTTATAAAGCGCCAAAAATCTTCCCTTGGAAACAAAGCAAGACCCAACTTTATTGAGAGCTAGGAAAGCAGAAGAGCTGGAAATGAAAAGGGAGCCCCAACAGAACTTTTCCTTGCACGTTTGCAGAATAGGCTGGCCAGAAGATGCTTACCGTAGGATTGAAAACCAAGGTGATGTGTTTATGGTACCCAAGGGTGGTGAATGAAACTTGAGGCAAGGTGTAGTCGTATTGGGACCTGGAAAGTGTCGAGTCCAAAAGTACCACGTAATTCTGCCAATGAAAGAACAACAGGGAACTGCTAGCATTCAGTTGGGGGGGGGTATACCCAGCCACGAGGGGCAAGCAAACAGGTTGTGGTGAGAGTTGGCAAGGAGAGAAGGACGCATTCTGCTGATCCCCAAAACCTGGAGCCTGCATTGCTTGCATTCCCAACCTTGAGTTAATGGGCCCGCAAGATAAATGCCACAATGCAAAGCTGAACAGGAGAACCACAATCTTCCAGTTTGTCTGTGCACTTGGCCCTAAGTCATGGGTCTTCAACCAGTCTGTCAGGACGCCCAGTTGGCTCCACAAAGCCATCCCAGCCGGGTCACGGTAAAGCTGTTGTTGCCAAATGGGACTCCAGCTACAGCTAACCAAACCAAAAAGGCACTCCCTGTGGCGTCTGGGCTAGACACATTCTTCTGATGAGAAACTCATTTCATCTATTTCTACGAGTGCTGCAAAGCGGCAAGAGACTTTTACAACCAGAAATATATTTCTGGCTAATCCTATAGTAATGTGTGTAGCCAGGGAGTTCTCTACGGAACAGGGATAGAAGCGTCCACTGAGGTGGGAAGCCATTTGCCATCTTGAGTCTTGTTTTTGGAAAAACCCCAAATCACTGGTTTTCAATAGCTTCTCCGTCGTTTGGCTAGGGAGAAGTGTAAAAGACGGCTGGTTTTCATTTAGTAGCAATGCTAGGGCAACACTACGGAATTGGCTCTGTGAACTGCCATTTGAGGATTAATAATGTGCCTTATTTGCACTATTAGGTATAAATCAAAAGTGAGTATGTGAAAGTAGGCTCCGTGCTGCAGGCTTGTGAGTCAGAGGTGGGCCTTGGGTCTGGACCAGTTGAAGACCACTGGTGTTGACAGTGCTGAGCTAAATGAACCAGCACTTTCTGATCTTCCTACGCAGAAGGAAGGAAAATAATACCTCTCTGTCCCGGAGCAATGGTGGAAAGTGGAAGAACAGAGACTGGCCTAGCGAGACAGTGTGGACTGGGTTGTCAAGGTTCTCACTTTTGTAAAGCTTCACCTGTGAGGGGAGAAGACAGAGAAAAAGGCATACGGCCTTTACTGGGATGGTTAAGATGGCGGCAATCTCACACCCCCCCCCCCACAGTTCTGTCTCTTCCCAAGGCCCTTTGGCTCTAACTGCAGAGTTGCCAATGTGGTACCCATGGGCACCAGGGCCCCTGCCAGTACCTCTTCTGGTGCCCACAAAAGGCCCCAGAAAATATTCCCTCAAAAATTCACAATGCACAAGAATGAAGAGGGATTGCCTTTAACAAATCCACGCCCCCCCCGGGGGGGTGTGTCACACTGAGAAATCTCAAAAACAACTGGAAAGAGGTGCACTCACCCATAAGGTAGGCAGATGCTCCGAGGAAGTGATCACGTTGCCACTCAGATCAAATTGGTTAATTTGGCGGAAAGCGATGATATTCACGTCCTCAATGTCATTGCTGCCAACCTACAATATGGAAGGTGGGGGGGGGGGGAAGGTTCCTTTAACACCGGCCAGATGGAAGGCTTCGGATTAAATATGCTGCTCATATCAGCTCTCTGATCAGCTCCCTCGGCCATAAAAATGAACATTCACGCTGCATTTCAGGCACTGCTGAAAAATATATCCTCCTTTGTGTATGGAGGGGGGGGGGGAAGGGCCATGCACAAATCAGCTTTTTTGGAGAAGAACCGGGTATGAGTTCCCTGAAATGTATTCCTCGACTCAACTCCTAAAACCGAAATAAGGAATTAGGCAGCAATTGCCGGTGATTTCCCCACCTCTGATTCCATCACAAGAGGGCTGTGATTTAGAATGCCAAAGTGAAAGCATGATACTCCCTTAATGCTAGAACCCAGAAAGATAAACAATACGATTGTCTGTGATCATACAATAGTAGTTGTTCACGGAGAACATGAAGTATAGAATTTTCTATTGCTGGACTTGGTGATTGTCACCAACGTGGATGTCTTTCAAAGGGCAGTGATTCATGGAAAAGAGGCATACCAATGGCCTACACAGGAAGCTGCCTTATCATGACTCAGCAGATTAGTCCACCTGAGAGAGTCTTGTCCACATGGGCTGGCAGCAGGGTTTCACAGAATGGGGTGTCTCCCAGCCCTACCTGGAGATTCAACTTGGGACCTTCTTAGATGAGAAGAGCAACTGCTGGAACAGGCCAATCAGGTGCCTGTAGGAAGGCTGCAACCAAGAGCTCAGTGCAACAGCGCTCTCCCTGCTTGTGACACCCCACAGGTGGTATTCAGAGGCACAGTGACTCTTGACAGTGGAGACAGAACTTTCGTCACCATGGCTAGTGGATACCAGCAGGCTCAGCCTCCCTAAATCTGTCTACAGTGGTACCTCGGGTTACATACGCTTCAGGTTACATACCCTTCAGGTTACAAACTCTGCTAACCCAGAAATAGTGCTTCAGGTTAAGAACTTAGCTTCAGGATGAGAACAGAAATTGTGCTCCGGTGGCGTGGCAGCAGCAGGAGGCCCCATTAGCTAAAGTGGTGTTTCAGATTAAGAACAGTTTCAGGTTAAGTACGGACCTCTGGAACGAATTAAGTACTCAACCTGAGGTACCACTGTAATCCTTTCCTAAAGTGATACAAATTGGTGGCCGTTGCTGCATCACGTGGGAGCGGATTTCAAAACTGCTGCAACGCACCTTGAGACAGCAGGGAGGAGAAGCATATAAACAGAACATCGATTTCATCTCCCTCTGCCAGAACGGGTAATTTTTTAGACCAGAGGTCCCCCAACCTCTGCTCATGGGTTATGGGTGGAGAAGGGAGAATGAGATCCTTTTGCCATGCATGATAAACCATTTTATAAACCTTGTGTTGTGTGTCCCCCTTCCGCCCTGAGCTGCTTTTCCCCCCAAAACCAAAAAAAGAAGACCCCAAACGACCTCAGTTCGAAGATAATATTTTTATTATTTATAACCCATCCAAATGACTGGGTTGCCGCAGCCACTCTGGGCGGCTTCCAACAAATATAAATGCCTAATAAAACATCAAACATTTAAAAGCTTCTGTATACAGAGCTGCCTTCCAAGAGTTGTACCTCGGGTTAAGTACTTAATTCGTTCTGGAGGTCCATTCTTAACCTGAAACTGTTCTTAACCTGAAGCACCACTTTAGCTAATGGGGCCTCCTGCTGCCACCGCGCCACCGGAGCACGATTTCTGTTCTCATCCTGAAGCAAAGTTCTTAACCTGAAGCACTATTTCTGGGTTAGCGGAATCGTAAGTAACCTGAAGCGTAAGTAACCTGAAGCATATGTAACCTGAGGTACCACTGTATAGTTATTTATCTCTGGTGCTCTGATCTATTCCGCCTGCTCAGTGGGCCTCTGCAAATGACTAGCTTCCCAAATAGCGATTATAAATGGTCTGTATAATTCCTGATGTTTCTCCCTCTCTCTCTTTTTTATGGTCTGAAAACTCTGCATGAAACTAAATAGACCGTGAATCCAGTAGTCCAAAAACTGTCTTGTTGCTTTTTGCCTGACCAGCCTGAACAGAAGCCTCTTGCATGGAAAAACTGTTTGGATGCAAAAATACAGTCATTCCTTGCTAGTGACCTGTGAAACCATCTTCCCCGCCCCTGTCCTTTGGTGCCCATTTAAGCTGGCTTCCAAGGAGTGGCCTTATTACCCCAGTTAAGTAGATGCTGGGAGAGGATTCTGTCCATTGTAGCAAAAGCAGAGCCCGGAATTCACTCAGGGTCTAAGATCAGGCTTCCCCAACCTGGTGCCCTCCAGATGTTGGTGGACACTTGAGTGGCTCCAGCCCAGCCAGTGTGGCTGATTGTCAGGGATGAGGATGGCTGGGAATCCAAAGTGATTTGGGTTGTAGGCATTAGGTTTTAACTTATGCCCACTGAAATGACTGGACCTTAGTCATCTTTATTCCTTTCAATGGGTTTACATGGAATAGCCCTGGATACAACCCTTGGAAGTCGTGCAGGCCCCATCCACACTGAACATTTAAAACAGTATCATAACACTTTAAACTGCTTTGGCTTCCCCGCAAAGAATCCTGGAAGTGTAGCTTGGGAAGAGTGCTGAGAGATGTTGGGAGACCTCCTATTCCCCTGACAAGAGTTACAATTCCTGGAATAGTTTATCAATCCCTCTTCCCAGTGAACTGTGGTGTGATTCTGCTTTTAAATCATATATACTGTGTTGTTATGGGTAGCAGCATCCCCTTAACCCAGAAAATCAGACCTTTGGTTCCAAGGGCGGCTTACCTCGATTGCAAAGTGCTGTGGAAGGGCTCTTTCGATGTGATCGTTGCCTTCAGCCTTCAGCTGGATGTGATACACACAGGCCGGCTTAAAAGAAAAAGGAAGAGGATCAATCCAAAGTGACATTTATTTAAACAATACCGTTAAGGGGGGAAACCCAACGATTCCAATTCTTAACAACCAGTGACAGGCATCAGGTTTCTACCCAAAACATAACTGAAGAAACTCAAATTTATCACGGCCATCCAGAGTTTTGGGGGAAGTGGCAGAGCACCTGCTTGGCCATCAGAAGGTTGCAGGTTCAATCCCTGGCATCTCCAGGTTGGGCTGAGAGAGGCAACTGCCATTATCCTGGCCGTTGGAAATACTGGCTGGAGGCCCTAATTCTTCAGGGGATGAGACTGAGCGAATTGCTTGAAACTGAGCTCCATCCACACGACACATTTAAAGCACTAAGATACCAGAGTCAGGGATCCACTTTCAGAATCCTGGAAACTGCAGTTTGCTAAGCTTGAAAGGAGTTGTTGTTAGTAGAGCCCTATTTCGCGCACACACACCCCTCAGAGCTACAGTTCCCAGAGTTCACAGGGAAGAGTGAGTGACTGTCAAACCACACTGGGAATTGTAGCTCTGTGAGGGGGACAACTCTCAGCACCCTTAACAAACTACTACCCTTAACATAATACAGGCAACTTGGCCCTCCAGATGTGTTGGGACTACAACTCCCATGATCCCTAGCTAACAGGACCAGTGGTCAGGGATGATGGGAATTGTAGCCCCAAAACATCTGGAGGGTCAAGTTTGGGGATGCCTGACATAATACTTTGAGGGAAGCCATGGTAGCAGAGAATCAGAGTTTGAAGGGATCCTGAGGATCATCTCAGGGATATGCAGCTGCCCCATCTGGGATTCAAACCTGCAACCTTGGCATTACCAGTACCGTGCCCTAACCAACGGAGCTATCCAGGTCTGGATACTGCTTTGAATGCATAGTGCAGATGAAGCCTTAGCCAGGCACAAATCAAGTGGTCTAAAAATCAATCCCTCTTCCCAGGGAACTCTGGGAATGGTAGCTCTGTGAGGGAAGAAGGGGTCTCCTAACCACTCTCAGCACCCTTCAGAAAACTACTGTTCCCATGATTATTTTGGGGGAAGCCATGGCTGCTTAAAGTGGTATGATACTGCTTCGAATTAACAGTGCAGAGGTCAAGGATTGGACCTCCTGCATACAGGGCTGTGTGCTGTGAATTATTGGAAATCAAACATCAGCCCTCCGGGTTCAAGCCTGCGCAGGTTCTTACCAGCAGCCCCCGCAGCCTGAACTTGCCCTCTTCATCCGTCACGGTGTCTTCTCCATAAACGCCACACTCTCCCTGCCCTACGGCTTCCACTGAAATGCCTTGCTCGGGTTCACCGTTTAGAGAAGAAACGGTGCCGTAGCAGCTGAAGAAAAGAGAATGAAAGAGTGCTCAGTTTCCATGGGGAGGAGGCTGGGAGGAACATGAACTCTATGGGGGCAAGAAACATTCAGCAGGGGGGGAGGGAGTGGGGAGTTTGCAAGGGAACTTGGGCATCTGTGAAGGCCATCCTCAAAGCCTGCAGTCGACCCCATGAAAGGCAAAATTTGCCCAATGGCATTTTTAAAACAGAGGGGCATCTCACGTCTACCAACCTGTACGCCGTCCTGTAACCAACTATTGTGATCTTCAGGTTTTGCCCTTCCTGCACTTCGATCATTTGAGACGAGGGCTCAAAGCGGAATTCCTTCATCATGGGCCTGAAATAGTACTGCCCTGGGCTCTGCAAGAGGCATCAAACAAGGGGCCGTTATTTCACTCCAGTAATAAGAGGTGTGTTGCCTCTGAGCAGGAGGGGAGGCAGCGTAATTTAATGGCCTAATGGTCTTTTTCGGAGAGCAGCTTATGGAGAAGCCGAGACAAAGCGCCGCAGCACTTTTGCCCCCCTTTGTCTTCTGGGCTTGCAGGAGACGATCCGCTTCCGGCCAAGCCTTATGAACTAAGCCCTGGGAGGACGCGCTGGGATTTCGAGATCAAAGCCAGCATGTAGCAAAAGAGAAATGTGTCCTTGCCTGGCTGCGGCAAGCGTTGAGTGCCCAGGAGATTAGAGGTTTATAGAACAGCAAGGCTAAAGACGGATCTTTCAAACTCCTACAAGCTATTTCATATACAGGAGTGCATTCAGACACTCACAGGGAACAAGCTCTCCATCATCGCTCATGGGTACATCGTCTATGAGGCACCGTATTTTTCACTCTATAAGACGCACCAGACCACAAGACGCACCTAGTTTTTGGAGGAGGAAAACAAGAAAAAAAAAATTCTGAATCTCAGAATCCAGAACAGCAAGAGGGATCGCTGCGCAGTGAAAGCAGCAATCCCTCTCGCTGTTCTGGCTTCTGGGATAGCTGCGCAGCCTGCATTCGCTCCATAAGACGCACACACATTTCCTCTTACTTTTTAGGAGGGAAAAAGTGAGTCTTATAGAGCAAAAAATATGGTATATCTGTGAGGTTCGAATAATCTACCTGGCATAAGGCAGCTTCCTGTAGGATGAAGGAAGCTAACAAAGTGGATCGGGCCATTAAGAACAAAAGAGCCTGCTGGATCAGGCCAATGACCCATCTGGTCCAGAATCCTATTCCCACAGATGCCTATGTGAAGTCTACAAGCAGGACCTCTCCCCTCCGGTGGTTTCCAGCAACTGTTATTCAGAAGCATTTCTGCCTTTGACAGTGGAGGCAGAACATGGCCTGCTCCTCCAGGAATTCGTCTCATCCTCTTTCAAAAGCCACCCATGTTGGTGGCCATCTCTGCCTTTGTGGGAGCAAAGTCAACAGTCTGAATATGCACCGAGTGAAGAAGTCCTTTCTTTTACCCGTTCAGAATCTTCTCAAGTCCAGTTTCATTGGACATCATTCCTGCGTTATGAGAGAGGGAGAAAAACCTTTTCTCCAGACGCTTTCTCTATGCTGTGCATAATTTCACACACCTCTATCCTGTCGCCCCTCACTTGCCTTTTCTCAAAACCAGTGGTTCTCAAGCTTTTTTTTTCCTGGGTCAGAATAAAAATTTGCTCACACCACACCAAACTTTGTACTGATAAGGAATACGTTGCAAAACAAAAAGAAACAACTCTTAGCAGTGTGTGATTTATAAAATAAAACACAACTGCTTTATAATATAACCATGGGCCAGAAACTACAAAACAGTGCAACTACATAAGAACACAAATCATTTCCAAAATATAATTATAAACTAGCCTCTTACATATGTACCTACATGTACATATATGTACTATATGTACATATGTATGGTATATGTATGGATACAAATTCAATGAGAAGTATGAGCTGGCCTGGCTTTTACCAGGTATATATCATTTATATTGGGTCTAATTTGAGACAAACAAACTCTCATCTCCCCATCAACACAAATAAGCCTTTCTCTTCCCTGATCCTTCATAATTGTCAGAGTTGAAAACCCTTCTTCACAAAAACATGTCATTGAGAAATGTAGAAGAATAGACAATGGTCTTGAAGAGAGGAACGGATACTATACTATAGTACAATGACCCATTTGAATGTTTCTTTGATTGTCCTTGAATTTCCCCGAAGTCCTGTGTGATGTCAGCTGTCGGGAGCTAAGGACATAGGTACAAGGGAATGATCGGGAACCGTTCAGCACTGAAAGCGAACCCCACTGGGATTGACTACACTAGGGGGTTCCCCAATGGAAACACCCTGGTGCAGCCAAAGGAGTCCTGGACACACAGCCCCGCTTCATCCATCTGCAGGTGTGGTTTGGGTTCAAACCACACCTATGTAAGGACTTCAGAAGGGGCTCACTTTGAAGCCGCTTTAAGCCAGGCACAGGCAAACTCAGCCCTCCAGATGTTTTGTGACAACAACTCCCATCATCCCTAGCTAACAGGACCAGTGGTCAGGGATGGTGGGAATTGTGGTCCCAAAACATCTGGAGGGCCGAGTTTGCCTATGCCTGCTTTAAGCTCTCATCAAAGTTGGCCCACAGGAGGTGGAGCCCAGTTCCCTGGTCTATGTATAAATAATAAAATCATCATCATCAGGCCTCTAATGATTTTTCAGAGAGCAGATCCAAAAGAACAGTTGTGGACGTAACCCTACCAAGTTGGGGAAAGTCAGCATTCCGTTGTCCTGAGTCAGGAGGTTTGAGCGGAAGACGCCTCCACTGAGGGACAGGAGGACTCCCGCAAGGGGATGGTCATCTTCTGATTTAATCTGTTTAAAATGAAAGAAAGAAAAGCGATGCAATACCACATACCCAATCAGCAGCTGACAAGACAGTTCAAAGAGCACAGGTGTGTTACCCTCAGATAAATGGAGAGCCACCAAGTGGAGAGATGTATTCACCTCTTTGGCAATGGCTGGGAGAAATCTTTGGCCTCCCATAAAATTTGGTACCGTGTGTGCCTCATTCTCCTCAAGCAACATTTCCCCCTTCCACCCTCTGCCCATGTGAATTCTCTAGAGAAGGAACAACTCTGCTGAGGTTCCAGAGGACTCGGAGGACGTTACCTCAAAAGTGACTCCGGCAAGAGCGAAAGCTTTGAAGTCCCCAATGGTCCCTTCCACGGCACTCAACACAAAGCCTTCTTTCTGAGCGGTGACAGTGTATTCCAGGTCACTGTGAAGAGGCCCCACGCTGCAAAAACAAAGGGAACATAAGAACATAGGAGCCTGTTGGATCAATCCAAAGGTCCACCTAGTCTGGCATCCTGTTCTTGGTATCCGTCCAGACGCCTGTAGGAAACCGCCAAGAGGGACCAGAACACAAGAGGCATGGACAGGAATTTACCAGCCACAACACTGTCCGAAGGCCTCTGGTTTAAAGGGAATCCTAAGGCAGTCAAATGATCACGGTAACCCAATACAAAACTGGTCTATTTGTCCTACAAAGAGCCTCAGCTGCCAACTCTTTGCCTATGGCCATATGTTCGAAAGCCCTGCTTTGCAGATCTGGGCAGGTTAACCCTAGAAGACGTCAGGTGGGATTTGGGGGGACAGGGAATCTACCCTTGTAAGCAAATGACCTCCCTGCCCCTCCCCTGAGAAACAACAGCAACAAAAAACAGTCCTGAGGATCAAGGGACCCTTAGAAACTGTGCAAAAGGAGGACAGCCAGCGAAACTGCAGACATGCTCTCTGGTAAGAGCAGAGGTGCCTGGAGATGGCCTCTGGACCCAAACCTCTGGGAACTGCCCATAAGGGCTTACCTGTATGAACCTTTGTCGTCTGTGAAAACCGTGATGAGTGGCGACGGCGCTCCCTTTTCGCTAATGACGATCTCGACACCCTCCAGCTCGGGGTGGATTTGCCCTTCCAGGAACAAGCCCGCTTTGCCATGTATTTCTATCAGCTTTCCGGGGCAGCTCTCTTAAATTGAGGAGGGGAAGGAAAAGAGAGAGGATAGTTAGGGATTTATGGAAACTTTTGAACTTCCTCCCAGGAGGAGATCATTTCATTCTCTTATTATCTTCTGTGAGATGGTGAACAGCTTTTTTAATCATTCCTTTCTGTTTAGGAAGGCCTCTAGACCATAAATGGCCACATGCTTTTTCGATTTTCATTGCCAAAGCTGAATTACTGTTATTTCTAACGGTTGCTGTATTTCGACCTTTTCCCTCTGATCTGCTAGATAAGGCCAAAGGTCTGTCTCATAGAATCGGAAGGGACTCATCAGGGTCATCTAGAACCAACTCCCTGCAATGCAGGAATCACAGCTAGAGAATCCCTGGCAGGTGGCCATCCAATTTCTGTTTAAAAGCCTCCAATGAAGGAGAGGAAGTCCATCCACTTTTGAAGAGTTCCTGCCAGCAGAAAATTCTTCCTAATGCTTATTTGGAATCTCCTTTCTTGCAACTTTAATCCACTGGTTTGGGTCCTGCTCTGTGGATGTCGCGAATTCTCCGCAGCGCTTTAGCAGAAATGCAGAGAGTTTCCAGGTTCTTCAGTGCAGTGCAGTATATTTATCGTGAGCTATATATATACAAATATATACAGTAATCTACAGGCTGTAATACACGAGCAGTTCATACAGTCAAACAGGGTACCTGGCTGCACCTTAAGGCAAATAGGAAGACCTTTCTATCGCTCTCTCTCTCTCTCTCTTACTGTTGAGACAGGTTTCCCCTTTAAACCGATGACAGCCAATCAACTGACAGCACATTACTGCGGAGTCTTTCTGACTCAGCACTTCCGTAGAAAGTTTTGCAGGCTGATTGCATCAGCCAGTTGCCTCAGCTAGCAAACTCAAGCCTGAAGACTTACTATCTCACACAGCATTCTGTGAATCCCGACAGTGGAGAAGCAGGTCCACTGTCCTGTTCTCACAGTGGCCAAGCAGATGCCCCTGGGGAGCCAATGGAAGCCTGCTGCTTTAGTGTTTTATCTCTGCTTTGCTGCATTAACGGCATTGGCCCCTTCCTTTTACAATCTCCTAGTCCAACACTCCCTGATTCAGCCGCTGTCCCAGGCTTAGTCGCTCAACCCACTGTGCAGATCAGCAACTTCCCAGTGCTGAGTTACAGCCAAGATTTACCTCCACTGACAACCGTTTCTATTGAAGGCGGGTAGAAAAGGAGCTCTTTCGAGGATGGCGTCACCGTGATTTTCTCCCCAGACCTGGAAAAAGAACCATAAAAGAACATGGGAGCTGGAACTGCACGGTTGAGTCCAAACAGCTGTCTCAAGATGGACAATGCTAAAGGACGGGTAACCGTTCTCACCCTGAGGGTTGCATTCCCTCCTGGGAGGGGCCAGAAGGAAAAGGGGGTGGAGCATCAAACACAAATTTAAACTTTATGTAACAGCCTGGTTTTTGCACACATTCACACACACACACTGGACCTCCAGAGGCACAATCAGAATTCAAGGGCAAATATAGAAAGCCTGCCTGCCTTGGGAACGGGGCCACCACAAAAGAGGCAATGCCAAAGGGTGTCGTCCCTTTGGGGGCGACACTTCGGGAGGGAGGAATGAGGGCATGGGCCGGCCCCCTTGTGGTAAGGTTAATGTTTTTAAGGGGGACAGGGATGTTTCAAATGCTTCTTTAATTGAAGAGTGTATTTTTATAAGTCGTATTGTTTTATAAGCTAGTATTGTTAATCGTGTTAATTATTTTTATTATGTATTTTGAGTTTTCTACGTTGTAAGTTTATGTTGTCAGCCACCCCGAGACCTACAGCTACAAATAAGGCGGTATACAAATTTAATAAATAAATAAAACACTTGGGGTGCAAAGCAGGGCCAGGGAGGGGTGGGACCTAGCAAGAGTGCCAAGAGCCAAACAGAGAGATCTGAAGCCCTACATTTGGCCCCTGGGGCCTGAGGTTCCCAACCCCCTGTGTGCTGCAGCCTGAAGAAACAGCAGTTCAAACTTTCCTCGAAAGCTTCTATAACAACAAGAAAAAGGACCTCACTGGGCAGAAGACGAACGCACCTCGCCCAGTAGGAAAACTCGTAGTGGAACGGCCCTTGTAGTTCCTCCACCATTTCCTGGACTGGAGGCTCAGATCCTTCCTCTTCCGGGCCTTTCTTCTCCCTCTCCTGCCTGCGGGCCTCAATCTCGGCCAGCTGCTGCTCCCGACGCAACTCCTGCTGAGATTTCAGGGGGCCAAGCACCAAGTCGGGTTCGCTGTCGATCGAGGATCTGAGAAAACAAAACAAGAGAATGAATCATCTGAATGCAAAACTGGCAGGGGAAATGGGCACCAAGGGCCCCTTTGAAAGGGCCCCTTCGTTTTGTTCTTCGGGGGCATACAACGGGAACATGGACCCCGCAATCCTCCAAACATTGCTGGACTACAGCTCCCATCATTCCTGACCACTGGACAAGCAGGCTGAGGTCTACTGGATCTGTAGTCCAGAAACACCTGGCCATGGGTTCTCCATCGCTGGGACAAAGGATCCTTTTGGATGGCCTGGGGCACGTTCAGGCTCAGCACCTGGCTGAGGCCCATTTCTGCCCAAGAGACTGGGTGGCTGCCACCACTCCATAATATGCAGTACTGAGCTAGGCAGACCAGCAGTCTGATCCACAGCATACAATTTTAAAGCATTCTTATGCCATTTTCAACAGTCATGGAGAATCCCCAGGACTTTAACGAAGTACAGTTCCCAGGATTCCCCACGACGGTTTACAGTTGCGTAAGAATGCTTCAAATGCATAGTGTGGGTGTGGCCCAGGCTATCTCCCTTAATATTCCTAAAGCTTTTGAGATGCCTCGGTTCTCAAACTAAATCCGTTCCGGGAGTCCATTCAACTCCTCAAACTGTTCGAAAATCAAGGTGTGGCTTCCAGTTGATGCAGGAGCTTCCTGCACTCAAGCAGAAGCCACAGAGGATGTTCAGCTTCCAAAAAACGTTCACAAACCAGAACACTTACTTCCAAGTTTGCGGCATTCGGGAGCCGATTTGTTCGGCAACTAAGCCATTTGAGAACCAAGGTATGACTGTAGTTCACAAGTTGTGCAAGGTTGAAGCGCATGTTGACGACTACCACCCTCAAAGGGGGCACTCTAGTACTATAGGCCCTGGAATATGAAACAGCCATCGTGCTCTCTAGAGCAGTAGAGAGTTAGAATCATAGAATTGTACAGCTGGAAGGGACCATAGGGTCATCTAGTCCAACCCCCTGCAATGCAGGAATCTTTTTTGCCCAACATGGGGCTTAAACCTACGGCCCTGAGATTAAGAGTTTCAGGGTGCCACTTCTAACCCAAACACGCATTTGGGGATCCATTTCTTGATCTTTTGCCATATATCTGCATGTGGTAGGTTGTGCTGTGTGGACCAGGCTGTGACCCACCAGTTGAAGACCAGTGCTTTAGATCTCCGTTATGAACAGACAGTGGGCATATCCTTTCGAGCTCTAGACAGATTAGGTGCATAACTGTTTCAACTCAGGGATGTCCCACAGAATAAAGGATACGTGGACCTTTTGGAAACTTCTACACGTGTAAAAAAAAATTTACCCTTCTCCTAAGCATCTGCAACCCACTAGCCACACAAGACACCGAACAATTGTTAAAAGTTGGTAATTAAGGGTAGTCTTTGCAACCGCAAAGTTCTTACTTTATGGTAACCATCACATCCATCAATTTATCAGCTGTTATAGTTCCAAGGACGTGGTGACGGATCGCAGTCAGCGTCAGTATACTCGGAGCAGACCTGGAACCAAAAAGAGGGAGGAGGCACTTAAAATCGATCCCAACCACCACCCTTTGCTTTCAATTCCACTCTATGAAAGGAACAGGATTTTCAGCCATTTGCATTTGGCTTGGGGTTGTAAAATGGTTGAGGTTTACTTAAAGACTCTCATGCATAGCTGGGTCAACAGCTAAGGCTAAATGTTTAAGAGGATGTTTAGTTCAAGATGTTCCACACTGGAGGGTCAAAAATTTAGCCTAGGAATCTGGCAGTTAAGGTGAAATAGGAATCTACACTCCGTCTGACTAGCTAAAAGATTGGGAAGAGGGCTGAAAATATTATATATAAGAAAGAGTTGGAAAATAGGGTGGTTAATTGAAGAGGGAAACGTTTCTGGAGGCAGATATCTGAAGAAGTTGAGTTGCAAAAGTGCTGAACCACTTTAAGAGACTTGAAACACACTGGCATGTTTAGGGAAACCAACTAGAATGGGGACTGACAATGTTTATCTCAATTTATCAGTCTCTTTGCCCCATAACTATTATAACTTCACTCCCATCTTCGTGATATAGCAGCCTCCGGAGGTGGAAAAATGGCCGCAATCTATGGCTTGTCATTTAAGATATCACAACAACATCTAAATGGCTCAGCAACGCTTCTCCACTTATAAACCAACCTGGGTTCTGCAATCAGAGGCCCTTCTTCATGTGTCTCCTCCATGAGAGGTCCAGAGGGTGACAACATGAGAACGGGCCTTTTAATGCAGTGGCCCCGTTTGTGGAATGCTCTCCCCAGGGAGGTTCACCTGCCGCCTTCATTCTACATCTTTAGGAACCAGGCAAAAATGTTCCTCTTCAACCAGGCTTTGGGCCAATTAATCTTCGACAGATTTTTAAATGTGTTTGTGGGAAGGAGTGGTATTGTTTCGTCGTTTTCGTTTCAACTATTTATTTGTGCTTTTACCTTGTATTTTTTTTTCTTGTGACCCGCCCTGAGATCTTATAATGAAGCACGGTATAGAAGTCTAATAAGAAGAAGGAAAATTTCCACAAGTGTGTTGTGGTGCAATGTCTGAACTGAGGTCACAGGAAGAGAGATTCATTAATGCAAACCGCAGGGGTGAGCAGAACCCATTTGGGGACCACACTGACGAACATCCCTCTAAAAATATTGGCTAAACATTCCCTCTAGTGCCAATCATGTCAATGTCTTATATGCCTTGTTTTAATCTTCTACAGTGGAAGTTTTCAGAGAAATCAACCTGTCAAATATGACAATTTGAAATGGCATATTTATAAAGCATGTTCCTAGGATCTTTCCCTCCCCTCCCCAAAAAGTGGATGAGTTTACCCATGTGTGGGCTACATGAATATTGGTCTGATCAACATTCTTCAAAGTCAGTGTAATGTACTCCCTCTACTGGTGGTAAAAAAGAAAAGATGCCATCAAATTAAGATTACAGTGGTACCTCGGGTTACATATGCTTCAGGTTACAGACTCCGCTAACCCAGAAATAGTACCTCTGGTTAAGAACTTCGCTTCAGGATGAGAACAGAAATCATGCAGTGGGAGGCCCCATTAGCTAAAGTGGTGCTTAAGGTTAAGAACAGTTTCAGGTTAAGTACGGACCTCCGGAATGAATTAAGTATGTAACCAGAGGTACCACTGTACAGGTGTAACTGTAACGGTCTTTTCCTGACAATCCTCTCCAGGCTGCGTTCATCCCTACTGCTTGTGTACCTTTTTCTTCCACACTTTTCCCTTCCGCATAACTTTCCATTAATGTGCTTCGATACAGCACTTTGGGAACATCCAACTTCTTCTGCAATTACCTTTTGAGGCTTTCCCTCCTTATGGAGGATCTCAATGATGGCTTTCTGCACAACTGTCAGGTCAGCAGTCCTCCCCATGATTGTGCTTCCTACTGAACCAGACTGAGAGACCGTTTAAAGGCTCAGGAACCCATTGCAGGTGTTATGGATTGAATAGCTACTGCACCTTTTCACAATATTCTAATTTTCTGAGATTGTTAATTTGGGGTTTTCATCAGCTGTACGCCATAACCATCACAATTATAGCAAATAAAGGCTTGATATATCTTGCTTTGCATGTCATGAGTCTATCTCATATATTAGTTTCACCTTTAAGATGAATTACTGAAATAAATGAACTTTTCCATGATATTCAAATTTTTCGAGTTTCACCTGTACATTTAAAGAACATTTAAGTGACCTTTAGATGCTCTAGCAGTGGCATGAGAGCTACTTGCCCACACAACACAGTGCTGCTATAACACAGATTCATAGAACTGTAGAGTTGGAAGGGACCCAAAGGTCATCTAGTCCAACCCATGCAATGCAGGAATCTCAACTAAACCATCCACGACAGATGGCCATCCAACCCCTGCTTAAAAATCTCCCAAGGAAGGAGAGTCTACCACGTCTCGTGGGAGTCTGTTTCGCTGTCAAACAGCTCTTAGTGTCAGAAAGTTCTTCCTGATGTTTCATCAGAATCTCCCTTTTCGTAAGCTGAATTCACTGGTTCAGGTCCTAGCCTCTGGAGCAGGAGAAAACAGGCTTGCTCCATCCTCCATGTGACAGCCCTTTGGCCATTTGAAAACGGCTATCATAATGCGGCAGAACCTACAATTTGGATCTCGCTGCCTATTGACATCAGGCAGGCAAGTAGGACCAAGCTTGGCCTGCGGGCCAAAGGTTCCCCACCACTGCTATAGACAATACTGAACTGAATGGCCTGACTTTAACAAGGCAGCTTCCTAGACTCCTAGGGTCCAAACAGCCAGGTCCTTAGCATGCAAGTGTCACCCAGCTGGGATCAGGGAAGACTGTCAGGTGCTAAGGACCTGCTTGCCTGGCTCCAACCAGGCAGTTAAGTGCTCGTTCTTTAAAGAGCATGACAGCCGCACTGTGAGATGAACCCATGGAAAAGCAGCTCCACCACAGCCTCTAGGAGACCCGGAAACAGCTTCACATATGTGAAGCCTCCTTCTAGTTTATCACATTTATTCATTGCAAATATTGACCGTGAACATTTCCGCAAAGGTTACCAGCCAGCTGCTACTTCATGCTTACGTATCATAGGTGTAGTATTCGTGCTCAAAACGGTGGCAGGAACGGGGTGTGACTTCGTACACGCCTGAAAATATCAAAGCGAGACACAGTTGCAATCCTGATTTCAGATTCTGAAGGTTCCCATACTTCAAAACTGTAGCACGCTAGCATTTGCTGGCAACCTGAAACCTGCTGCCTAAACAAGAGGCTTGCCTAACCGAAGACACAACCGCAACAAGTCTCTATCTCAGTGCAGATCGCATAGGTAGATAGGTACTCCTCCTACGTTCCATGGCCTCCCACCTGGTGCGCCCCCTACAGGACTGGTGAGGTACTCCGGGATGCACTTGGTTCCTCAAACTCAGGAGACGGCACCCCAGGAAGGTCCTGGTTCTTGGTCTACTCCAACCTCAAAACAACAACCCTGCAAGGGAGCCTAGCCCAAGACAGTGATTGGCCTATAGTCATCCAGTGAACTTGGGGTTTCCCAGTCAATGTCCAACATGCTAACCATCTTTTGCAGCTTACCTGTCTATGGCTATCTGTTGATCCTAAAATGTTGGATATTAGGCTAGGCACTCCTGCTCTTTGGAGAATGGGGTAAACCAATACACCTTCATGTATTTGCGGACTCACCTTGAGATGGGGTGCAGCTTTGGGGGCTGTTATGGGGGCTGCACTTCAAAATTTACCACAATCTGTTGGAACCTCACGCACACATACACACAAGAGCATTCATTTCTTACCCGGCTTGGAGAGGCAGAATCTGTTCACCCCTTTGGACAGGTTATAAATGCCAACGTTCTCAGGTCCATTTCCATCCTGATAAAACTCCTGATGACAAAAAACCCAAGAAGTCTATTAGCAGATATTGAATCCCAATCTTTGAAGTTTCTAAGTCAGTTTTCAAACAACTACAGCAGTTTCCAATTCTGCCTCCATAATTAAGTGGGAAAGGCAGTAAAGGGAAAGGACCCCTGGACGGTTAAGTCCAGTCAAAGGTGACTATGGGGTTGTGGCGCTCATCTCGCTTTCAGGCCGAGGGAGTACGCGTTTGTCCACAGACAGGTCTCCAGGTCATGTGACTAGCATGACTAAACCGCTTCTGGCACAACGGAACACCTTGGAGGAAACCAGAGTATACAGAAATGCCGTCTACCTTCCCACCGCAGCAGTACCTATTTATCTACTTTCGAACTACTTTCGGGTTAAGAACTTAATTCATTCCGGTGGTCCATTCTTAACCTGAAACTGTTCTTAACCTGAAGCACCACTTTAGCTAATGGGGCCTCCGGCGACTGCGCTGCTGGAGCACGATTTCTGTTCTCATCCTGAAGCAAATTTCCTAACCTGAGGTACTATTTCTGGGTTAATGGAGTATGTAACCTGAAGCGTATGTAACCCGAGGTACCACTGTACTAGGTTGGCAGGAGCTGGGACAGAGCAATGGGAGCTTACCCCATCATGGGGATTCAAACCGCCAACTTTCTGATCTGCAAGCCCAAGAGGCTCAGTGGTTTAGGCCACAGTGCAACCAGCATCCCGCCGAGCAGTATAGAAATATATTACTTAAATCATTAATTTGATATTTATGGGCAGCGGCCAGGTTGGTGATTACCAGATTTTGGAAAGGACTGGAATGGACTGGAAGGGGCAACTCTTATGGTCAATACTGAGTCTGACTGTCTATAAGGCTGTTGCCTATGACGCTATGTTGTGGGGCAGTTCAGACAAAAGAGAACACATATAAGCCGTGATCTCACCAAAGTGATCGCATGGGAAAGAGAACAGCGCAGCATATAGCCGGTCTGGCGGAACTCAATCCCTGACGCATCTTCTTCCAAAACCTCAAGTTCCAAGGATTTATTCTTCCAGCACCAGTCTTCACGGATGATGCTCACTTAAAAGAAAAAAGACAGAGCAGTAAGGGGGAGGTGTCATGTCTGATGCTTAAAAAGCAAGGAGTTAGACAAGCACAGAGTTATCCGAACATTTTGTAAGGACTAGCGTTTAAAAGTAAGTCCAGATATGGAAGAACTGGGCATTTTCAGCCAACGTGGCGCCCTCCGGATGTGGAAGGAACAGCCATTCCCATCATCCTTGACCGTTGGCCGTGCTGGCTGGGGCTGATGGGAGCTGGAGCCCATAAAAAATGGAGGGCGCCACGTTGGCTATCCCTGCTTGAAAAGGAAGTCTGCAAGACATAAGGAACTTATACGCTTTCACCTGTGCATCCCCCACATTTCTCTCTCTCTCTCTCTCTCTTTGGAAAAAGAAGTACACCGCAAGGATTGCACACATTGGACACAGAAACTAGGGGAAACTTCAGCATGCAAGAGAACATGGGGAAGTTTCTTTTTAATAGGGTATTTTCCTTCTCTTGTTTTTATAATCAATTGTATTAAAATGATTTTTTTTTAGAAAAACAACATTATGCTGCCCGGTTAAGGCATCTTTTTAAACGATTAACAGTGTGGTGGCAGTGGTTTCTTTATTTATTTAATGGCATCTAGCATATTAAATTGATTAAACACTGAAGGCTGAACTTCAGTGGAGACATATCTTGTCCAAAAAGTGGGGCATTGTTTAGGGATTTTTGTTGGGGTCAAGAATAAATTTTGGGAAATTTTAATTCTGCTGTCCTATTGATATTATTTTTTCGCAGCTTTGTTTTTAGTTCTTATGTCTTATGTGGAGGTGGTTTAGTTTTGTTGTGTACATTTTGACATGCTTTTATTTATGGCTTACGACCGCTCTTGTATATTTTTTAAACTATGAAATAAACGTTTTCATGTTGGAAGCTGCCTTGAGTATGGTTTTAACTCTGGAAAGGGAGCACAGAAATAAATGATGATGGTGAAAAGTGGAGCATAAATATGAATGATTAGCAAATTCTGGCACAATCTGAAAACAGTGAAAACACCCCTGTGCAACCAGGCTCCCTCTCCCCACATGCCCTCTCTTGGCCCCCCAAAATCTGCTCCAGAGGTTTTTGGGGTAATTAGGGAAGGCACATAAGAAGATTAAGTTCCACTACACAGGTGGAAATCTCTGCAGTAGCGGACGACTTTGTTACATCCAAACTAGAAGCACTGCATTGTCCTTACTTTTATACTTTCCAGGAAGCACATTTTCAAACAAGAAAGTCACTGAGTTAGACTTTGCTGCAAGTTGGAGGCTACGCTTCTCCCCCTGCCGGTTCACAGACTGGAGTGTCACCGTCAATTCGCCACAAGCATCTGGGGGAAGATAAAAAGAGGAGAATGTGCAGGTTTCAGATTGGCATGTTTATTCAGCAACCTCCTTAGGACTTTTGGGAGGGGTGTGTGTCAGAGATTCCTAGAAATGGGAGCGGGGGATAGAGGCTTGATTCAGATGTTAGCCTCTTGATGAGAAACAGCACTCATTTGAGAACAAACCTGGATCTACCAGCAAGCAGTCACTCAACAAGAATTTGCAGCCAATCACATGGTTGCATCCAGCAAAGTTCTCCTCTGAAATCAATGGCCCCCAGGTAGTCATGTCAATATACAGGCTTACTCTGTGTACGAGCAACACTAAATATACAACCCACAAATTCCCAGGCAAGGTTATCTGTACGTCACACATTTGCAAACAGGGGCCCAATTCAATGCTTTATATTTTGTGCCAAGGCAGGAGTGGGAAGAGCAGCATTCCCTCATGGAAGGTTTCCTGGGGGCCACATTCCAGTCCTGAGGCAAGGCCAGGCGGAAAGAGGATGGAGAAAGGGATGCAGCTCTTGACTTTGTAGGCTGCATTTCAAGTGTGCAAAAGTCAGAGGACATGACGGACGCACAGCTTTCTCCATCCAGGTACACAATAGGCATTATGGCAGCTGCAAGGGTATATTCCAACCAGGAAACAGCTCTCAATGGTGTGGAGAAAGATTGGTGAGGGCTGTGGAGAGGCAACTATAGCCTAGAGAGGGCCAAGGGGCCAGACAGAGAGGCCTGGAGGGCCGCATTTCAGCCTGATGTTCCCCAATTCCACCCCAATGGGGGGGGGGGAAGACTGCCAAAGGGAAGTAAAGCTTCCTTTAAGGAGACTGACAGGCGTAAGGATAGTTTAGTGTGCTGGGAGATTCCCTGCAGGTCCGCAGGCCTTAGCCTTGGTGGCTATATTGCTACAGTAGTCAACGTGGAGCCCTCCAGACGTTGAAGGACGGCAACACCCATCACCCTTTGCTGTCAGGGGCTGATGGGAGTTGACGCCCAACAACATCTGGAGGGCACAGTGTCGGCTATTCCCACCAGACTATATGAGCTACCTAAGTCAACTATTTCCACCCATCGGTGTAAATCTTACCCAAACAGGTGACTTTCCCCGAAATGGAGGCCAGGAACTGTGAGAAGGTCACGTCCAGCACCGGTTTGGAGGCAACCGTCACCGGAAATGTCTTGGGTTTCAAAGCAAGGCCAGCTCTGGCTTCTGCCTCGGGAACGATCACCTACAGCAAAGAAAATGATGCTGAGAATGACTTCCTTGTGTGAAATGGAGCAACACAGATAAAAGATGAAGAGTAAAAGAGTTTGGATTTGATATCCCGCTTTATCACTACCCGAAGGAGTCTCAAAGCGGCTAACATTCTCCTTTCCCTTCCTCCCCCACAACAAACACTCTGTGAGCTGAGTGGGGCTGAGAGACTTCAGAGAAGTGTGACTGGCCCAAGGTCACCCAGCAGCTGCATGTGGAGGAGCGGAGATGCGAACCCGGTTCCCCAGATTACAAGTCTATCGCTCTTAACCACTACACCACACTGGCTCTCAGACAACAGCTGCACCCCATTCGCTGAGCAGCAAGGAGCAAGGAACTGGAAATATGCAAGGAGGTCACTGAGTATGCTTGCCAAGGCTGATGGGAGTTGTTGGCCGCACTTCCCTCAGGCCGACCTTCTGGGGCTCACATACCAGTGGTGGGTGGAGCAATGAATGTCAATTTTCCCTTGTGCAATAGCATAGTTCAGGGTTTCCCAAACTTGGATGTCCGGCTGTTTTTTGGACTACAACTCTCATCATCCCTGGCTAGCAGGACCAGTGGTCAGAGATGATGGGAACTGTAGCCCAAAAACAGCTGGAGACCCAAGTCTGGAAACCCTGGTCTAGTTTCTACACACCCACTCCCACGCCTTTGCCCTCCAAGAGGCAAGAGAGAAGCATTATCAGCGTTCAAGGACACATTCCAGCCAGGGAAAAACTGGGGTACAAAGCAGGGAGAGTAAAGGGTTCCAAGGGCCAGGTAGAGAAGGCTTGAGGGCCACACGTGGTCCCTGGGCGTAAGGTCTCCCACCGCTTTGAGAAACAGAAATCTGCTCCCAAGCTTCCAGATTTGAATTGCTTTTACTAGTTATTTCTTTTCTTAAGAGGTATTCTGACCTGGATGACATAGGCACCCGATTTTGCCTTGAAGCAGAAAGCACCGCGAGTGTCCGTTTCTGTAGTAACCATCAAGGTTTTGTCCTTGTCTTGAGGCAACATTGTCACCTTGTATTTGTTGATTTGCTTGATAGAGTCAGGAAAGCGGGTTACTGATATCTGGCCGCAGACACTGAACCTATTGGGGAAAGAAGGGCATTGCCAATGGTCAGGAACAACTGGAATTGTCTGGAAATCTAAAAGGCCACAAGGTTCCCAACTCCGATATAATGACACCATTGTTGTTGTTGACAATTATACACTGTACTACCTTTAACTTCCAAGGATCTCAAGGCACATGGTTCTCCTCCTCCCCATTTCACCCTCACAACAACCCTGTGAGGTAGGCTGGTCTGAGAGCGAAGTGATGGCCCAAGAGAGCTTCATGGCTGACTGGGGACTCAAACTCTAGCCTCCCAGGTCCGAGTCCAACACTCTAACCATTACACCACACTTGCTCCCGTGTTAGATAGTGTGTTGGATCAGGACCTGGGAAAGCAGAGTTCAACGCTATGAAGTTCACCGGGTAGCCTTTAGCCAGTCACTTATTCTCTGCCTCACCTACCTCAAAGGTTTCCTGTGAGGACAAAATGGGGAGAACTCTGTAAGCCACCATGAGTGGCTTGGAGGAAAGGTGGGACAATGTCATTGGATTTGGATTAAAATCCCGCTTTATCACTACCTGAAGGAGTATCAAAGCGGCTAACATTCTCCTTTCCCTTCCTTCCCCACAACAAACACTCTGTGAGGTGAGTGGGGCTGAGAGACTTCAGAGAAGTGTGACTAGCCCAAGGTCACCCAGCAGCTGCATGTGGAGGAGCAGAGACGCGAACCCGGTTCCCCAGATTACGAGACTACTGCTCTTAACCACTACGCCACACTCAAAAACTCTAAGGTCTCTAAGGAGTCTCTAAGGTGCTACTGGACAATTTTTTTAATTTATTTCGACTGCATCAGACCAACATGGCTACCTACCTGAATCTACATTCATTCATTCATTCATAAATAAGCATGCCGCACCATTGGTCCATCTTGCTCAGCACTGTCTACTCTGACTGGTAGCAACTCTACAGGAGGTCAGAAGATCTTCCCTAGGCCTACCTGGAGATGTTGGGGCTGGAACTGGGGACCTTCTGCATGTGAGGCAGATGCTCTACCACTGAGTTACAGCCCCTCCCTGGTGTATGGTATTTTCTGTGCTCCTATCCCAAGGCCTCTTGGCTCTGCTCCGAAAACCCCCAATCCCGCCCTTGCTGTCTTGCTTGGCTTCCTAGACACTCACTCTGTTGTGATGATGTCAGCCAGCTGGGGAGTGTTGGGGGCAATTTTCACCGTAATGGTATCGAAGAAGAGATGCTCTTTCTGGGCTTGAATGGTGTATGTTCCGGTGGTGATGTTTTCAAGTCGGAAAGAGCCGTCAGACTTGGTAGTAACTGTGGACAGATTAAAAATGGACAGATTCTGTTTGAACTCAGCTCGGCCAAAAGCATCAAATAGGTAGGACACCAGAGCAAAACAAGAAGCACATACCTTTAATCTGGTTATTCAGCGTCACAGTAGCATCTGAAACGCCTTCCCCTTCTGGGCTGTTCAAAACCCTCCCTGTGACTGAGAAGCCCATGACATGGAAAATGGGCTGAAAAGGAGGAAGTAGGAGAGATCAACAGCTGAATAATAAAATAATAAAAATAATTTTATTTTTATTAGATTCAGTTAGGTAGCCGTGTTGGTCTGACGCAGTAGAAATGTATAAAAATTTAGAAATTGTCCAGTGGCACCTTAGAGACCATCTAAGTTTGTTCTTGGTGCACACAAAAGCTCATACCAAGAACAAACTTAGTTGGTCTCTAAGGTACCAGTGGACAATTTTTTTAATTTATTTAATATATTTATTTTTATTATTTAAAGATTTTATTGAGATAAATCAAATCAATACAATAAAAGTAAAAGAAGTACAAAAAAGGCACACTGTATATCTGAGAAGGATTTAGCATTAGGTTTGTAAAGTACTTAAGACCATTAGGAAAAAATTATACATTATGCTACGGAGAGGGAGTCCCGTGTGTCCATTTTTTCATACATAAGATAAAATCCCACCAAACAGCACAGAATCTTTCAGGGTCCTCCAAGCCTTTGGCAACATGTGATTTAGAAGTTATTTTCCCAGCTAATGCTAAACTGTACATATTTTTATACCAAAGCAAAAGTCGCAAATCCTACAAGATTCTTCACTGGGGGGGCAACTGAGGTTCTGACAACCGCCAGCATCCTCATCAAGTGTTTCTGAGAGCTGAAATTTTTCAATTGATAATCCCACAGATTTTGTGTTTTTTTTTAAAAAAAAAGCTGCAGGAAAGTTGGAATGGGATGTTTGAGTATTTTGGTCATTTCTTGACAAACCACTGTCCGGAATTTGAATGCCAATGAGTAGTTTTACCACGGGTGGAAAAGGATGGAATTAGAATGCATCATACTGGAACTGTTTTTCCTCCCTCCTACCCCATTTGAAATAGTTCTGAATTGCTAGATTATTTCAGGTTAAGATACATCCATCTGTACGATATGCTTTACCTAAGTTCATCCAAAGTGCGAAAAGGGTAATTTGAGAAGAGCTCACCTCAATTTTCAAACTGTCATGCTCCACCGTAAAGTCCAATCTAGATGGAGCAACATCAAACATAATTCTCTCGCCTCGGTAAAAGGGGACCTGAAAAGAATGCAGAGCCCCGGTTAAGCAACGTGTTTCTCCAAAAGACAAATCCAGACAAAATCCAATCCATTGCAGTGGCAGGTGTTTCTCTAGCAATGGTGACTATTGAATCTAGGAGCCCTCCAGGCAATCAGCTGCATCCAACGTTAGCCATAACCAGAGTAAAGAAATTAACGGGCATGATGAGCTTAGGCCATTCATTTCAATGAGTATACTCTGAGTAATACTTAGTTGGATGCAGCCCAATGTAATAATGTGTATCTACTTGAAGGCGGAGAGGGAAGCAGGTGGTGCTGTGGGTTAAACCACAGAGCCTAGGACTTGCCGATCAGAAGGTCGGTGGTTCGAATCCCCGCGACGGGGTGAGCTCCCGTTGCTCGGTCCCTGCTCCTGCCAACCTAGCAGTTCGAAAGCACGTCAAAGTGCAAGTAGACAAATAGGTACCACTCCAGTGGGAAGGTAAATGGTGTTTCAGTGAGCTGCTCTGGTTTGCCAGAAGCGGCTAAGTCATGCTGGCCACATGACCCGGAAGCTGTACGCTGGCTCCCTCGGCCAATAAAGCGAGATGAGCACCTCAACCCCTGAGTCGGCCACGACTGGACCTAATGGTCAGGGGTCCCTTTACCTTTACCTTAAGGGGGAGCACCATGTACACCTTGAGCTCATGGGAGAAAAAGTCGGATATAAATGCAACAAATAAATCTCTGTCTCTCTCTCTCTCACACATACAAAATATGTTTGAAAAAAGTTTATTTTATTTTTTTCAAGCCTACTTGCTGTTTGCAGTGGGGAGATGAGGGTGTGTGTGTGGCCGCAGAGTGCAAGTGTTGTTGTCAACACACACACACCAGTTTCTATGACCTCCAACTGCACCCATGGGCCCCAAGAAGGCAGATGACCCCTGCATGTAGCCTTCACTTTTGAGGAAATCCTTATTCAGAAAGGCCGGGGAGCTCTCTCATTACTCACCACAGTGTATTTCCCACTCGGCAAAGACAGAAAAGTAAACGAGCCGTCCTCTTTGGAGATGACATTGCACAGGTAGGCGAGAGAATCGTCCCTGGCAGGAAAGCCGTCAACTGGAGAGGTGCTGCAGCCCATGATGTCCTGTACAAAAGGAGGCAGACAATCCTCAATACCGAGAACAAGGAACCCCGAGAAGCACAGAATTTCCCAATGTATAAATGGAGCTCCGTGGCTGCCAAAGCTTCCCCATTCATCTGGAGATGGTCTTCCCTCTTCACGTAAACAAACAGGGAATTTGGCTCACTGAGCAGCAGACAAAACAGATGCTTCATATGCAAAAACCAGGACTGTGCACATGGAACTCAGGTACAGAATCGCTCCCTCCCCTTCCCAAGACGCAAGAGAAACTCACACCGCCCACCATCTAATTACTTTGGAGCAATGGCCGTTCCCCACAAACCAGATGGATGGGAGCCATGTTCAAGTTTGGATCCCTAGAAGTTGTTGGCATACTTCTCCTATCATCCCTGAGGGTTGGTAAAACTTTAGAAATGTGGTCCTCCATCTGTACTCTGAAGGCACCATCTGTTTCAGCTTTTAAATACCTATTGAAAACTTTTCAGTTCTGTAAGATTTATGCAGGCAAGTAAGAATACCTCTTTCCATAAAGGTTAGCTGATTTCTGATTTTAACTTTATTAATAGGGATTTTATTGTATGGAAGTGTTCTGGCTTTTTTTCGTTTTAATGGAGATACAGTGGTACCTCAGGTTAAGAACTTAATTCGTTCTGGAGATCTGTTCTTAACCTGAAACACTACTTTAGCTAATGGGGCCTCCCGCTGCCGCTGCTGCACAATTTCTGTTCTCATCCTGAAGCAAAGTTCTTAACCCGAGGTAATATTTCTGAGTTAGCGGAGTCTGTAACCTGAAGCGTATATAACCTGAAGCGTATGTAACCCGAGGTACCACTGTATATAAATACTTTTTATGAATAAAATGAATTAAGCGACACAGTCTCTTTCTTCCACAGCCTGACTCTACCACTATCTCATTCTGTGAAGACCAGACTCATTTAACTGCAGTTAGGCACGTTTGTCAAAAACAGTACGCGGGGGTAAAAAAACAGGATGGATATCACATCTCCACAGATGTCAAAAACATTCTGAGTTGTAGCCAATGTTAGTCCTACTCAAGGTAAACCCATTGAAATGAATGGGAATGACTAACTTGGGTTCATTAGTTTCAATAGGTCTACGGGGGGGGGGATAGTTGGCTACAACCCTCTCTTTTGCATGGTGTACAACTGACCTCCTTGGTTACTGACGACGAGAAAAGGAGGAACATGACCCCTTTCATGGGCTCCCCATCACTCCGGACGGATCCTGAAACGTTGTAACCAGCGACAACGAGAGGGCCAGAGGCATAAGCATTGGAATTGGTCACTCTTACAGTTGTGCTGGCCTGAAATATAGAAAAATGTGAACGGTTGGTCTCATAATTCCACAAAATCAGTTAACACACGGTTTTGGAGGCCTTTTTTTGGTAATTTCTGTAAGTATAAAACCATTTTGACCATTAAAAGATCCTTCTTGTACTGAGGAAGTCAGCACCTTAAAGTCACTTCACCAGCGTATAGGGCAGATTTGTGTGCAAGCTCGATGCTTCCATTTACAGCAGCACTCACCTCTTTCAGCATCCAGGTTGGATGGGAAGCCAAGATTTCGTATTCCCCAGGAAGGACTTTGAAAAAGGCATACCTGTAGAAAAGGAAAGTTGGTTCACAAACAGAATAGCTCTGGCTAACAGTGTGTGCCGTACAATGATGATATTTGTACTCCACCCACCATGTGCTTCACCACTGAGCTATGGTCCCCTGCCCTTCTTTTTCAAACAATCCCTGCCCAACTGTAAGAGAGGAATCGGAAGCAAAAACTTTCAGGCAGTCGCTCAGGCCCTACATTTTCAACTGTCCAAAAACCACCTCTGGTATACAAGCAACACACTCTATTTATGCAGGCATTACCTTGCTCTCTCAGCCAGATCCTTCTCTTTTAGTTACTGTGCTGTTTTTAATGGGGTTGTTTTACTGCGCATGCTATTTATGGATTTCTGTATTTTAACATTTGCGCAGTTGGGTTTTTATGCTCGTAAATCGCTTTTATAGTGAGTCCTAAGTGCTGTATGTAGATAACCTATGCTTTGTAAACTAATGCTCCACATATGCAGTCCCACTGGCACAATGGGGCTGCCATTTCCTCTCCTCCCACCTGGGTGCTCCCCAAAGCTGCTCCAGGGAGCCCCTCAACTCTCCAGAGTTTATTCTGAGGGTGGGCATGGCAAGGTGGGCTGGAGAGGAAGTGGAAAATCCGCTGCACACCCAGAAATCTGCTGCGCCACTGAAGCTACAGCACGAGATACAGCCCTGCGTCAAACAAGTCAGACTCACTTTCCGCCCGGCTGAGTGGTCGTGGCTTGTATGCTCGCCTCCGAACCCGGATTCCGCAGTGCAACAAGAACCCCGGCAGGACCCAGTGTCTGACCTTTGCTGAGAACCTGGAAAGAAGGGGACAGAGCAGCTCTTCAGCTTGCAGGGAAGAAAGCACAGAGGACCTGCTTCCCCATCACCTCCTCCAAAAGGAGGCAGCAACGGTCAAACAACAAGGGCCTTTTACCTTCCCATTTACGGAGAAGCCTGTAAACACAAAGTTGATGTCCCCTCCTTTAGTGCAAATGTCATTGATGCCGTCCACGTGGATGTCCACGCTTGTGGGCTCTGGTGGAGAGGGAATAAAAGGAAAAGTATTAAACGGAGGAAAAATTATGTCAATGTCTTCTGCGTCTGCTATACATGAAGCATCATTCCTTAAACCATATCCGCCCCAAACATTTTAAAGCACTATGGTGCCATTTTAACAGGTGCAGCTTTCAGCAAAGAATCCTGGGACGTGTAGTCTGTTAAGGGTGCAAGAGTTGTTAGGAGAACAGTATTTCCCTTGCAGAGAAGAGGGATTGATTTTAACAATCAATGCAGTTCTGTAAAAATAGGGACCTTATAACAAACCTCTACACCCTTAAACAATAGTTCCCGAGATTCTCTGGGGGAAGCCATGACTGCTAAAAATGGTATAAGGGTGGTTAAATGTACAGTATGGGGTGGATGCATAGGGGTTAAACATGAGGCGGGTGTGGCCTTGGTTGCTTCGGACATCATGTGAAGATGCTATCATTTTGCCAAAGTTTTCCCTGACCCATGAGATTGGACCTTGCTATCTCTGAATTCCTCCACCATGTTGCTAGAAGACAGAAACAGGCCCATTTGATGACATTTGGAACAGTTTTACTGCATTTGTTAACATCAGTTCATCAGATCAAAGACCCCCGCAGACCTATGGTTGGGTTTGGAGGGCCTTATGAGGATTATTTTGAACACATCTGGTTAATAGATTTATAAGTTGCAAGTGATTCCTAGTCTTAGTAATGAGAAAGGGAAGACAATATCAGGCCAACAGATTTAGCATCTTTTTTTAAATATTGTGATCCAAAGAGCTGTTTGGTTTACCTGTTTTATTGGTTGTTTTCATTATACTTGCAGGACGAGGGATTCAAAACTGAATTCCTGTTTTTACCTGTTCCTGTGTACTTAGTGCTGTTTATTGTTGTTATGATACAGTGGATTTTTAAGGGTCTTTTTTATACAGCTCAGGGTTTTGTTTTGTAAAATTAAGTAGCTTAGAAAGGCTTTCAGTAAATAGATAATAAAATCAAGGCAGCATTTCCCCCCGAAAGAGACATGGTCACAGCACATTTTTCACCATGCAAGGCCCAGCATATCCTACACAGAGCACTGTTCTTATCTCTATAGCTTTTGACTTTTTATCACCACAGAACAGGTGTGAGGAATGCTTGGTGCTCCGGTTGCAAAACCACAACTCTCTTCAGTCCCAGCAAGCACAGTCAAGGACCAGGGATAGTGGGGAGCTGTAGTTCAGCCACAACTGAAAGGCCAAAGGTTCCCCACGCCAGCTATAGAAGCAAATGCCACTAGAAATGAACTTTTGAAAACCTCAGTTTCAGTCCAGTGCAATCCTATACTGTCCTTTTCAGTGAGTTCAGTAGGACTTATTCCCAGATAAGAATGCATATGACTGCAGCGTTACAGCGCAGTTCTGTACATTGGGTCAGCAAACCTTTTTTTCAGACAGCATGCCAAAAGTGCGCAGAGCCAAACATAGATCTAAAACCAACATTTGGAACAATTCATATCCCACACCATCAAAAAACAAACAAACAGGTACATACATACCAAAACTCCACCCTAGGGGAGGTTCAATTTTAAGGACAAAATCCCCCTACAAAAGAAATCATGAACATTTTTTGCAATTACAATAAAAATGCAACAGCTTTCTAAAGAAAACTCAGCAGTTGACTATCTTCTATCCTAAGGGGTATCGAATAAATCCTATGCACTAGGTGAAGTACATTCTTTTATCTGTCCCGAAGCTTTTAACATTCAGCTTCCTTAGATGTCCTGAATGTTATGAGAGAGGCAGAACCTTTTCTCCATCCATTTTCTCCATGCCATTAATAATTTTATAATCTGTTATTGTGTCATCTCTTATTCACCTTTTTTTCTAAACTTAAAAGTCCCAAAACCTCCAGCCTTTCCTCTTAGTGGCATTACTCCATCCCCTTGATAACTGCGGTCGCCCTTTCTGAAAACTTTTCTAATTCTGCAATATCCCTTGCCGGGTGAAGTTACCCGAACTGTACACAGTACAGTAAGCCCTCAACTTACATACATTTAACTTTTGCGCAATTAGCTGTACATGCAAGGCAGAAAAATAAACACAAAAGTCAAGAAAGACCTATGCCAGGGGTCACTAGCCTGGGACCAGTAGCCCCTCCCTCACCCAGAGCTAAAATTAGGCTTGAACGCTTGCCACTGTAGCCTGTAGAACAGACAGCAGCAGTGTGTGGTTGACAGCGGTGTGGAGTGGGGTGATGGTGTTCCCAGTTTCTCCAGTTTGCAAATTTACCCACAGGTACAAAAAGGTTAGCCACCCCTGGCTGTCACAGTTCAGGTACCATATGGTTGCTTACCTTATCGTACAGAGGAATCATGAAGTAACCATTATTTGGAGCACAGTCTGTTTGGTATTTCAAGGTTCCATGCTTGGTGTACAATTTAATCTATAAGTTAAAAGCAAAAAACCCACAATGGAATATGGTAATTCTGCTACAGCAATTATTTATTATTTTAAACTCATATACCTCACTTTTCTTCATATTAAATACACTCAAAAGCTTTTTGCAAAAAAATTAAAATAAAATACAGAACACACAATGACCTGGTTTGCACGACACATTAAAACATTGTTAAGCTTAAAAATATGGTTTCAGAGCAAAAAAACCATATGCTGGTGAACAGGAAGAAAACTAAGTGCTTCATGACCATCCCCCCACTCCTCCTGCTGCTCCGCTCCAGGAAGCAAAGCCATGGTTTGGCTCAGCTTTATGTCCAAACCTAGGCTCATGGTTCGGCTCCGCCAAACAAAACACAACCAGTAAGCTAAGAAGAAACCTTGGATACAACTCTCAGTTTGTTCAAACAAGCCTGGGTTTGGATGTAACACTAAGCCAAAGCAAAGCTTAGTTCCCAGTAGCAGAGCAGGAGCATGGAGGTGCAAAACAGCCATTTTATCCCTGGTATGTTGCACCTTCACCTTTAAGCTACAGTTATGCTATGGTTTAAAGCAGGAGTAGGGAACCTGTGGTCCTCCAGATGTCATTGGATGCCAACTCCCATCAGTCTCATCCAGCACAGCCAGTGGTCAGGGACGATAAGAACTGTAGTCCAGCAACAGCTGAAGGCCACAGGTGTCCCACCCTACTTTACATGAAAGGCTCAAGCAGCCTTGCAAATAAGCCCACAAAAGTTAGTGGCCGAGGAAAAAAAAACTAGCCTGTCTCATCACCCCAGAGGAGAAGCCACTATCTGAAAGACGCACAATCACGCCCCACACTGAAACCTGAAGTGATCTGAAGGCATCACTCAACACATCACAAAAAGAATGCAATGGGGGTGGGGGCACTTATATGCACTCCGCCAACATGGGGGGGGGGGCAGGAACAGGAACCCCCACACAAAATGGCTGTCAACTGTAGAACTTCTTGCGAGTGGACTGGCAAAGGCACACAACCTGCTTTGTGCTTCAGTGCTGCTCACAGAACAGGCTTTCCTTCTTCTGTAGCAGGATAACGCAGGGTGAACGCAAGACACTTTCAGGTTGTCAGTATTTCATAAGAGGAGCTCAACTGCATAATGGAAACTTAGGCTTGCGCAATTAACGGGTTAAAGAATTTGTGGTGCAATAAATCCCTTCTATGTGTGCGGTGAGCGTTTCCTACAGCTACATAAGTGCCATGCACTGAAAAGTGCAGGGGAAGGAACTTGATCCAAGCATCTACTTTGGAAGTCGCTGCCTACAGTGGTACTTCGGGTTAAGTACTTAACCTGAAACCGTTCTTAACCTGAAACTGTTCTTAACCTGAAGCGCCACTTTAGCGAATGGAGCCTCCTGCTGCTGCGCCGCCGCCGCATGATTTGGAGCCTTCTAAAAACATACCTTCCCAGATGCTTATTGGAAAGTCGATGTGATTTTAACCCACTTCAGAGTTTTAAACATTTGTTTGCTTTAAACTAGGGTTGTGGGTTTTCCTTGACGCTGCTGCTTTATCTTTCCGTAAAGCGCTTTGAGGGGTTTGGGAGGTGGGGGGGTTTTTTACAATCAATGTATGAATTTTATGAATTAAGTAGGGTAAGTAAAATGAGAAAGAGGCCCTGGATCCATTTCTTCTTCTTCTCAGCCCCCCAGGAGCTGCTTCACCTGCCCCCCCCCCCCCCCCCCCCCCCGTTTCAAATGCTAGATAGACAGCAGGCGAAGCCGGCGGCGCAGCGCTCACCTCGATCAGGGAATAGTTGATCTCCACGTCGGACTTGACGAAGCCCCCGCAGCCCACCACGATATCCTCGGAGCCCCGCGCCGCGTCCCACAAGCGGCAGCCCCACAGCAGCCACCAGAGCGCCGCCGGCGCCCAGCCCCGCGGCATCGCCGCTCCCTCGCCCCCCTCAGCCCCGCCGCGCCGAGCAGCCTCGGAAGGTCGACGCCGAGTCAGGAAGAGAGACGGCGCATGTGCCGGATGCGCTCTATGGTCTCCTCTTCCCGGCCGGAAGCATGAGCGTGCGAGAGGCGAAAGGGTTGCCCCTGCTCCCCCTGGCGGCTGGGAGGGGAGTTGCCACTCCCAGGGTTGGGTTAGCAAGGCGCTCCGAACGGCTTGGGGGTGGGAGAAGGACGCAGTACTTTGAGAATGAGCGACGTCTGAGCCTGAAGAACGGTTTCCTGACGTAGAACGTGACGGGAGCCGGCGTGACGTAGAGCAGGCACCCCCAAACTCGGCCCTCCAGATGTTTTTTGGGGCTACAATTCCCATCATCCCTAGCTAACAGGACCAGTGGTCAGGGATGATGGGACTTGTAGTCTCAAAAAACATAGCGGGCTGAGTTTGGGGGTGCCTGACACAGAGCGTTGGGATAGGACCCGGGTTCGAATCCCCCTTCGGCCATGACCTTGGGGATGGGGCAGTTCACTGCTTCTCTCAACCTAACCTACCTCACAGGGTTGTTGTGCGGGATTAAAATGAGAAGGGGGAGAACCATGGACAGCTCCTTGGAGGAAAATGGTGGGACAAAATGCAGTGGATGAAAATAAGTCCCCCATCTCGTCCTCCTTGGCTTCATTTCAATAGAGGAGGAGGGAGACGGGGCCTCTGGGGTTGCACTAGAGCGGAAGTGTGGCTTAGTGGTTAGAGTGTCAGACTGGGAGGGCCAGAGTTCGAATCCTCACTCAGTCATGAAGCTAATGGGTGACCCAGGGCCGGTCGCCGTCTACCTCACAGGGTTGTTGTGAGAATGAAATGGAGACTGTGGGGAACTGTGTGTGCCCACCTTGAGCTCCTTTAGAGGAAAAGTAGGATATAACCCTGGGAGTTTTAAGTGCTGTGGGAGTTGTAACTCTGTGAGGGGCAAACTACAGTTCCCAGGAGTCCTTGAGGAAAGCCATTTGCTTTTAAATGTATAGTGCTTTATGCAGCCTTGGTTAGGATTGTGCTGTTATTTCTGAAGGAAGGATTGTGCAGTCGAGCTACACTCTTAAGTACTCTAATGTTTAACCTCGCTATGGCACTTACTTCTGAGTAAACCTGGTTGGGACAGAGCTGCAAGGCTCTGCTGACTTGATAAGTTCCCATTTATATGCAATAAGACTTAACTCCTAGCAAACCTGCTTAAGAAAACTGGTAAAGAAATTATTATTGATTGATTTCTGTTCATTTTATTTATTTATTTCATAAAATTTATAAACTGCTTGATGGTAAAAAAACAACCCAACAACTCAAAGCACTTTACAGAAACAATGAAATTATCAGTAAAAAAAAAAAAGTTTGAAAACAACTACTGTACTCAAAACTTTCAAACAAGGTTTAAATCAAAGATGAACTAAAAACTCAGTTTAATGTCAACATTTTACATGCCTGGATAGGCTTGCCTAAACAAAAATGTTTTTAGCATTGCATCAAAAAGAGTAACTGACTGGTGTCAACAGGCAGGGAGTTCCAAAGTTTGCATGCTGAAGAAGACAGAAGTGGCCATGGTATTCCTGAGGGGGATTACTTAAGCAATAAAATCACACACCACAAAGCTAAGCAGGTGGCATGAAGCCCATTGCACTTGCTGTTGCTAAATCAGGGGCTGCTTTGCAGCCTGGGAGAATCATTTACCAGTTTTCGGTTTATTCAGTTATTTTATAACAAACCTGCTGCCCAAGCCCCGCTGGACTTTACTACAGCAGCCTCAGAAAACCTCTTTTGCCTGTAGCAGGAATCCAGCTCACTTTCTGCCCTTCTGCGTTGAGAGGGATGGTTTAGGGTTGCCAGACATGCATGCATTAAAATGTTTCTCTGGTGCTGCAGTACAATTACCCAGACATGCTAAAAGATAATCTCACCCCTTACCTGCAAGAGAGGACACCCTGCAGGAAGCGTCCATTCTCTGCACCCTCTTGGAATTGGGCCTTTTACGCAGCATTCATTCAAAGCACATCCCACCCCCACAACAAAAAGAAGTACAGTATGGGAATTGTAAAGCTGCCAAAGCTGCTGGGAATTTCTATGAGGGGTAAACTACAGTTCCCATGATTCTTTGGCAGGGTGTGTTTAAATGTCTAGCATGCTAGCAGCCCAAACACACCTACTCTTTGGAACTCCCTCCCACTGTACATCAGACATATTAATGTGCCTTTCTTCTATTGTCTTTTTGGAGCCTGCTAAAGCCGTTCCTCTTTAATAGAATCATAGACTTGTAGAGTTGGAAGAGTCCTCAAGAAGCCTCCTAAATTATTTATCCCAGTTTAGATTTGCTTTGCATTTGAATTGATATTGCAGTTTGAGGTGCTGTTGCTCTAAACGGTTTGTTATATTTATAATTGTGGCTTTAAAACGTTTTCATATGTGCAGTTATTCTAACTGTTTATATATGTAACTGTTTTATGTGTTAATTATGTTGTACATTGCTTCAGGATGCCCCACGGGAAGCAGTTCAAAAATGAAATTAATAATAATCTCCCATTTTTGCCATTTGGGCATATTTAAAATCAATCCCCCCCTTTTGTTTAAACAAAAAAACCTGTATCTGCTGAAGGCGTGCCCTTGGCAAAACAGGTCCATGCTAGAGAGGCTAGTCGAATCCCCGCCCCTTGAAAGAGGCAGTTCTCAAGCCAAAGGGGGCAGGAATTGTGGAAAAGGGACTAGACAGCAGACTGGAGCAGCTGCGGAAGATCAGGAGTGGCTGCTGAGAAGGCAACAAGCAGGAACCATGAGCGGAGTGAGCTGGCTGTGCAGATCCAAGGAGGATCAGTTTGCAGAGCTGTGGGTGAGTGTCAGCCACATGTCTCAGCTGGGCAAAGTTTTCCGTGTGAGCTGCAACAAGAGAGAAAGTAGATCTGGTGGCCTCTTTGCTGCATGGCGTTTACAGCTCCTGCTCGCTGTCCCTCTTGCACAACTAAGCAAATCACACACCCACTTGTACACAGAGAGGTAAGGGGCCATGCCACGTGTTTTCCTGGTGTGGTTAGGCGAATGGGTCACTCTTCCACCAACCTCATCTTCTCCCCTCCCCTCGTTCTTTCTTCCAGTGGGGGGAGCGGGGGGGGCTGTCAGCTTTCTCCTCCTAAGGCTGTGTAATAATAATAATAATAATAATAATAATAATAATAATAATAATAATAATAAT
>JAXCMG010000036.1:2811689-2848335 GCA_034642415.1 Podarcis siculus | reverse complement strand
ATAATAATAATAATAATAATAATAATAATAATAATAATAATAATAATTTATTTATACCCCGCACATCTGGCTGGGTTTCCCCAGCCACTCTGGGCGGCTTCCAACAAAGTATTAAAATACAGTGGTCTGTTAAACATTAAAAGCTTCTCTAAACAAGACTGCCTTCAGGTGTCTTCTAAAAGTCTGGTAGTTGTTTTTCTCTTTGATATCTGGTGGGAGGGCGTTCCACAGGGCAGGTGCCACTACCAAGAAGGCCCTCTGCCTGGTTCCCTGTAACTTGGCTTCTCGCAGTGAGGGAACCGCCAGAAGGCCCTCGGTGCTGGACCTCAGTGTCCTGGCAGAACGATGGGGGTGGAGATGCTCCTTCACATGTACACATGCCCTCTCTCCTCACTGGCATTGCAAGCTGTGCACACATGAGCTTGGCACGCATCCATAGTTACCCCATAGTTTCTCAAGGAATACTACTCTCTGATGTGTTGCCCCTCGGGCCTGCTTGCCTCTGATACGAAAAGGCAAGCCGCCTTCGGTTCCACAATGAAGCTGAGGTGTGTGCGCTTGAGAAAGCTGTTGCACATGTGCAGATGACAGCTTCCTGAATGGGAGTCAGGGGGCATGAGAGTTGCAAGTGCATGGAATCTAAACATGTAACATGCATCCGGTGAAGATATCCTCAGCCCCTCTCTGGTGTGTACAGCAATGTGCAAAGGCAACTTGAAACACAGCCAGGGGTGTGAGTATGTGCATTTTAAGCCACAAATGTATACAAAGCCCCGGTAGCAGTGCTGCCCTTTGTAGACCTCAGCAGGGAGGAGGATGGGGACAAAACTAGAATTAGATGACTCCGCCTCTTATTGGCTCTGGCCCCGCCTACCATTGGGCCTCTCCGCCTTCCACCCTGCCAGCCGCACTGGGGCACCAGCCACCACTGTTTTCATCTCTCTTTAATGCTAAGTTCCTGATTTCTCCCCTAAATTCATTCTGGAGGCAGACTCAGTGAGCAAGAAGCCAGGCTAGTCCACGGTCCTGTTAAACTTTCCTTACTGATCTGTCAGTATCTGTGTACCGTTGAGAAACTTTGGACTTCTGTGGCAGTTAAAACACACACACATCCATATGTGCTAATCTTTTCTCATAGACTGCAGCTGAAGTTATTCCCTTTTGCACCTTAATATTTGAAAATTAGGGCATGAGATGGAGTCAGTACTGCTTTAAAATGACTGTACAATTTTATCTGTTTATTTATTTAACAGTTAAATCCTCTAAACATCTATTCAGATATAAGTCCCAGAGGCAAAAGTAGGTGGAACATCAAATGTAAATTCTGCCTTTGCACAGGAGGCTTTTTTCCGACATAAGCAAGAGGCAGGAACAGAGTTCAAGGACACATTCCAGCCAGGCAAAAACACTCAGGATACAAAGCAGGGTCAATTTTGAAAAAAGTTTGCAGTGCATTTATTTATTTGGAACAGGCATACACTCCCCTTCACGGTGTCTATATATCTATCACGGCCAGGCAGTTACCTCAGTAAAACAACAATAATCACATCTAAAATAAACAATCAGCTAGCTAAAACATTGCAATGCTGGCTCTTCCCTCTTAAGGGAACCCTTAAGTTACCCCTGAGCATGTGCAAAGCACTTTTCTGTATACTGCATTCAGTATACATAGAAATGGCTTTGGTGCAAGTCTGGTTTCCAAGCATTTTGAACTGGGAATCAGATTACTGTATAAAAGTACCCTAGTTCAGTGGCAGAGCACATGCCTTACATATAAAAGGTCCCAGGTTCAGTTTTATTTCTTTTTAAAAAATAATAAAGGGTGCCCTCACCCTCTTTTGGCTCTGCCTGACAACCATGCCCACCTTTTACTCTGATACCACCTGCTGCCAGTATGCAGCCCTCAAGACTGAAAGTGGTCCTCAGCAGAACACAGCTTGTCCCTCCCTGCTTTAAAACTTTAGCATTCGTGCTCTTCTGTCATTGCAGGATTGGAACCAGACATGGCATACAGCTACCCCAAGCTTTACTTCGTGTTTTGAGAGTACCGTGCTGATTTGGATTCCATGCGTCTACCTTTGGGTCTCTTTCCCTGTCTATTACCTCTATCTTAGGAAAAACTGCAGAGGTTACATCAGGATGTCGGCAATCTTCAAAGCAAAAATGGTAAGGCTCTCCGGACTGTCATCATTTTGCAGGAGGTTTACAATCACATACTGGAAATTTAGGTGTGGATTACAGGACTCCGTCATCGTAGTTCAATGAATCCACTTTTTAAGAAACCAACCAAGGCCTTTTTGTGGTTAGGAAAGTGGTGGGGAATGCACTGAAAAGTGTGCGACAAATGAAGGATTTGTGGGGAAACATATTTTAAAATGCACAAGCAAATCAGGATGAATTCAGGATGCTCATTGTCATATAGCCTGCCTGTCAGGTGGTAGCCATGCTGCATGGGGCACCAAAATAATGCTTTAGAATGGAGAGCGAGAGGCGCCGAATTTCAGCACCACATGGGGCACCATTGAAATTTGAGAGCCCAAAGTTCACCAAATCAGAAAAAATGCTTTATTATTATTATTATTATTATTATTATTATTATTATTATTATCAACAACTACAACCCACCCTTCACCCTAAGGTCTCAGGGCAGGTTAGAATCATTAAAACACAATGTTAAACACAATTCAAAACAACGTGCGATCGCAGAAATAAGACAGGTCCTAAAAGTCTACACCTCGGGTATCAAAAGCCAGATAAAAGAGGTATGTCTTCAGCACTCACTACAGAATGAAGACACACTTCTGTGGGCAGAGAGTCACAATGGGGCTGCCCCCAGAGAAGGCCCCAGGACACTCGCCAAGCTTTTGAGGGCAGTGGAACAACCAATAGGGCCCTATCAGTCGATCATAATACCCGAGCCCCCAGGGTCTGTTGGGGAAGAGGTATTTGGGGCCATGCCGGAGGAGACTCTTAAGAGTCCCGTGGACTGCAAGAAGATCAAACCTATCCATTCTGAAGGAAATCAGTCCTGAGTGCTCACTGGAAGGACAGATCCTGAAGCTGAGGCTCCAATACGTTGGCCACCTCATGAGAAGAGAAGACTCCCTGGGAAAGACCCTGATGTTGGGAAAGATGGAGGGCACAAGGAGAAGGGGACGACAGAGGACGAGATGGTTGGACAGTGTTCTTGAGGCTACGAACATGAGTTTGACCAAACTGCGGGAGGCAGTGGAAGACAGAGGTGCCTGGCGTGCTCTGGTCCATGGGGTCACGAAGAGTCGGACACGACTAAACGACTAAACAACAACAACACTAATGTGAGCACCTTGAACTGGGCCTGGAAATGAACTGACAACCAATGCAGATGTTTTAGAATGGGTTATGCGAGACGTGAAGGGAACCCCAGCCGGTTTGAAGCAATGGAAGTTTCACAGTCATCTTCAAGGGCAGCCCCACTAAATAAGACTGGACATAGTTGAACCTTGTGTAAGCTATGTGCAAGCAAATCAAGACAAATACTCTGTGAACCCATCACCCGGAGGCACACTTACACCTCTGTTTCCTCAGGGTTTTACTCAAACTAAGTTTTAGTCGTTGGAGCCATTGAAATGAATGAACCTAAATTAGTTCAATACGTCTGCTCTGAGTAGAAGATACAATCCTTCATGCCTAGAAACAGGTGGGATGTTGATGCCTTGTTTTGCCCCTTTCACACCCACTCTGTCCTTTGAGTCTGCTGTTCTGATTGAGGCCTTCTCCCTGTTTCCAGGTTCTTGGCTTTGCTTTGCTCTTGCTGTGTCTGTCAACAGCCTTCTACATCCTTTGGGAAGCAACCCAAGGAATTCCTCGTGCACCGGGATTTATCATTGCTCCTCCTTTGCAAGTGGTCACAATGGTAACGCTTATTATTTTTATTAAGTAGTGGGTGGACATAGCAGATGACACAGAGATTTCTCCAAGTACAGTGGTACCTCGGGTTAAGTACTTAATTCGTTCTGGAGGTCCTTTCTTAACCTGAAACTGTTAACCTGAAGCATCACTTTAGCTAATGGGGCCTCCTGCTGCTGCTGCGCTGCCGCTGCACGATTTCTGTTCTCATCCTGAAGCAAAGTTCTTAACCCGAGGTAATATTTCTGGGTTCACGGAGTCTGTAACCTGAAGCGTATGTAACCTGAAGCGCATGTAACCCGAGGTACCACTGTAGTTCTTTATAAGTAAGCTGGAACTGAACTGAACAGCAAACAGCTCAGCCGGCCTGCTTTTATAGGCAGCCGGCTGTCAACATTGTAACAACAACAGCCCAGGGTTTCCCGCCTAAATTAACTTGCGTGGACCTGAGTGAAAACTATATACACAATACCCCCTGGTGGCCAGGGTGAGAACTTTAATACATAACAATTTTCTCTTGTGTTTTTCACATTGCACCTCTTTTTTAAAAAAACAAACCAAAAAAACCAAAACTTCCTGATCCTCTTCAAAATCAGTGCGCACATGAGAAAGGAGTTAGGCATGCTTCAGCTGGAGGAGACTATCCCTGCTGGGGTCCCGATTAAGATCTGGAGACCCATTTGGTCCAATTGTGTGACCATGTCTTACAAATGGGATTGTGTTTTAGCGGGAATGCTGTGCCTTGCCGGGAAGGCAAGAATGCTGTGCCTTGCCGGGAAGACTCGGACTTTTAAGTTTGTTTCATGCTTTTATTCCTTTAGGTGTTACCCCCCCCCCATTTGCACAAATTTGTTTTGCCATGTTTGAAAAGACGGACATGTTACCAGCTGCCAGTGATATTGAGCATTTTAAGGGTTGTTTATATTGGATGTGGGACGGGGTGGCACTGTGGGTTAAACCACAGAGCCTAGGACTTGCCGATCAGAAGGTCGGTGGTTCGAATCCCCACGACGGGGTGAGCTCCCGTTGCTCTGGTTCGCCAGAAGCGGCTTAGTCATGCTGGCCACATGACCCAGAAGCTGTACGCCGGCTCCCTCGGCCAATAAAACAAGATGAGTGCCACAACCCCAGAGTCGGCCACGACTGGACCTAATGGTCAGGGATCCCTTTACCTTTACCTTATATTGGATGTACTTTGCATTTGGGTCTAAATCAATTTCTGTTGACATTACCCTCATGCTGTTTGACGTTTTTGTCATGTTGGTTTGATGGCTAGATAGAAATAAATTTGAACCTAGTATGACTGTGTTTTTTAAATGTTTTATATGAAGCATTTTTTTCCTGCCTCTTTTTTTTTTAAAAAAAGGTCCTGGTGATATTTCTAACCCAGATGGAACGACTGAAAGGTGTGCAGTCTTCAGGCGTTTTGCTGGTGTATTGGTTACTCTTCTTCCTCTCTTCTATCGTTCCCTTTAGCTCCAAAATACAACATGGCGTGGTAGGTGTAAGTCCATAATTATGTATAAGTTTATAATTGCTTACTCATAATGGCTATATACAGTGGACCCTTGGGTTACGTTACCTTCGGGTAACGTAACTTTCAGGTTGCAAACACATGCGCAGAAGCACTCTGTGCACCTTGCGCGTGCACAGAAGCGGGGCCTCTATTTAAGAAATTTTCGGGGTGTGCGCGGACCCCCGGAATGAATTAATTTCGTATCTAGAGGGTCCACTGGGTCTGAGGCACTAGGCCTCTGAGGCCACATTTATACCATACATTTAAAGCACCATGCTACCACTTTGAACAGCCATGACGTCCCCCAAAGAATTCTGGGAGCTGTAGTGTGTTAAGGGTGCTGAGAGTTGTTAGGAGACTCCTGTTGCTCTTATACCTCAACCAGGGAGGGCATTCCACAAGCTAGGAACTGCCACTGAAAAGGCCCTGTCATGGGTCAATGCCAACCCGGTAACCTCCAATGGTGGCACCACCAACGAGGCCATGCTTGCTGATTGTAGGCTCTGAGATGCTGGATGTTAGAGAAGACACCCTTTTTGGTGCTTGAATCCCGAGACACTTAAGGCTTTATATGCTACTATCGACACCTTGGGTTTGGCCCAGTATCTCATCATGTGGCACGAGAGTCTCCTCGCTTTCTGAAGAAAGCTAATACAGTGGTACCACGGTTTTTGTACGTCTCGGAAGCCGAATGTTTCGGTTTTAGAATGCTGAAAACCCAGAAGTAAATGCTTCCGTTTTTGAATGTATCTCAGAAGTCAAACAGCTTCTGCTGTATTTTTCTCATTTTTCTCAGTTAAAATGGCAGACCGCTCATTGCGCCTTGGTTGTCAGATGTTTCGGAAGTTGAATGGTCTTCCGGAACAGATTACGTCCAACATCCGAGGTACCGCTGTATCTCCTGACTAATATCTAATAGTGTGATTCTATTTATGGACAGTTTCCATGAATCCCCCTACTTCTGTGATAGTTTTATCCTGTATAAACCACTTGGTTGCTGTTGTTTCTGGTGAGAAGCTAATGCTGCCTCTAGGACATGGTCTCCTAGATATGCATAATGACAAGCAATTCTTTATTTTTGCAGGGACTCAGAGAAGAACCCTTCCATCGTGTTATCCCATACGTTCGTTTCACCTTGGTCGTCTTGGAACTGATCCTCTGTTGCTTTGTAGACCACCCTCCTTTCTTCTCCAAAGTTGGCAATGATGCCGTAAGCATTTCCGCTTTCAATTTATAGAGCCTCCAAGATGCCAGGTATCAAGTCTCTTTTTAAGGCTTCTAGTCCTTGTTTCTACAGGGAAAAGAGTTGATACGTTCTCCAAAAACCAAAAGGTCCTATGTAGGTCTACTCAGATGTAAATTCCACTGAGTTCAATGGGATTTACTTCCAGGTAAGTATGCGTATGATTGCAGCTTAAAAGAATGGAAAATAAGGTATGAATTAAGAAGCAGACTTCATCTTATACACATAGACAGACAACACACATATATGTATTCAGCTATAATGACCCCAAAGTGCATATATGAACTATTTTAAAGAAAGGTTTTTGACATTTCAGATTGGATGGTCATTTCTCAACAGACCTCTGCGCAGAGGTGCGGTGGGGGTGGTTCGCCCCGGGTGTCATCCTGGGGGGGGGTGTGACAAAATCTCCCCTGGGCGGATTGCCTCGCCCCCTGGGCAGAACGGTTGCCTGAGCGGCTAGCTCCACCGCTGCCTCTGCAGTAAGCACCACATGTTCAATGGCATTAATCTGGCATCTGAAAGATTTGGGGAAATGACATGTAGATTATCCTCATTCATAATTCAAACCAGCTCTCTGAGAACTTGATATGAGGTCTTTGGAGTCAAATAAATTGTGTGGATGAGCGGCAATGTACATGAAACTGCTGGTAGCTTCCCTCACACAGTTTTGAAACATGCACAGTTTTGCAAGCAATCTCCTCTAATGTAATGCATTCTTGTATGTTATTTTCACTAATATCTTCATTTTTATGCATTTTTACGCCTACTATATGCATTTTTGTAAACATTATTTGCTCGGAGAATTGCATTCCAAAATTTGGATAGGTGTGCATTTCTAAAGGTAGCTGTGTTTTGCTTCCCACATTGTTTTGGGAAAGTACAGATAAGGCTTTAAATGTATACCAAATTGAATTTCTCCTCCATCCCTAGTTAGGACCCTTTATGCTGTTGCTAGGGATGAACATTTTTGAACCAGAAACCATTGCAGATCCCAGTTAGGTATCTTCCTCCCACTGCACCAAATATTGTATACATATGTATGTAGACCTGAAAGCTGTTCTTTCCCCCCCTTTTGAACATTTGCAGAACCCGTGTCCTGAAGCTGGGGCCTCTTTTGCTTCCAAAATCACATTTTGGTGGTTTGCTGGGTAAGAAAATAAGCAACATTGCATCATGTGGCTAACGTAATTACCAGTCTGGCTCACAATGCCAGTGGTCACCAAGGCGTCTTGTGACAAAGAGTTATGTGCTCTGGGAAGAAGGTCTTCCTTTTGTCTGTCCTTAACTGTCAGGAAGCTAATTTGCCAAATTTTCTAATCTGCCCAAATCCCAGGCTCTGCTCAACGCTCCCTTTCATGAGCCGCGTGGAGTATGTATGTGGCGCTTGCAGGCTTTTCCCCTAGGAGGGAGAAAGGACTGACGGGCTGCCCTTCTCCCACCTCAGGGAAAAGCCCCCAAGAGCCGCACACACACTCCATGCACTCCTTAAAGGGAACGCTGCTCTTGCGGCCTTTTCCGCGAGGTGGGAGAATGGCAGCCCATCACTGATGGGCTGCTCTTCTCCCTCCTCAGGGAAAAGCTTGCAAGCACTGCACACATGCTCCACGCAGCTCGTGAAAGGGAGCCAGTGTGGTGTAGTGGTTAAGAGCGGCAGACTCGTAATCTGGTGAACCAGGTTCGCGTCCCTGCTCCTCCACATGCAGCTGCTGGGTGACCTTGGGCCAGTCACACTTCTCTGAAGTCTCTCAGCCCCACTCACCTCACAGAGTGTTTGTTGTGGGGGAGGAAGGGAAAGGAGAATGTTAGCCGCTTTGAGACTCCTGAAGTGGAGTGAAAGGCGGGATATCAAATCCAAACTCTTCTTCTTCTTCTTCACTGAGCAGAGCCTGGGATGCATACAGGCTCTACTCAGTGCTCCCTTTAAAGAATCCCCCCCCCTTGCATTCCCCCTCTAAAAACTAGGCATGTCTTATGGAGAGAAAAACATGGTAAGTTCTTAACCTGAGGTACCACTGTACTTTTCAGGAACGAAGAGCAGCCCTAAGTGCAACCTGTAACCTAACCCATCCATTTTTCTTTATCAATGACACCATTGCCAATGTCACCAAAAGAGGACAGCAACTATAAGGCCTGGTAGCCTAAAAGCAGGAGTCGCCAGCATGGAACTCGCAGGTCACTCTTGCCCACCACGCTCTCTCAAAATTCCAAGTGTGTACACTGGCAGAAAAAAACCAATGTTGGTGACCACCCCCACCCCCCCAGACTAGATAATCTATTCCGCTCAATTGATTAGGAACGCCCTCTGTTTCATAGGTTGCTCTGGAAGGGATATCGACAGGCATTACAAGCAGAAGACCTGTGGTCACTTGCGAGAGAAAATTCCTCTGAAGATATCGTTACCAAGATTGAAGATGCATGGAATGAGCATTGTGGAAGAGCCAAGCAGTAAGTGCCTCTTGTGTGTATGCATAAGAACAACTACCAAGGAAGGAAGGAAGGAAGGAAGGAAGGAAGGAAGGAAGGTGCTAGTCCTTCACGTTTCCAGAAGAGCAGGTATCTTCATAGGAGGGATCTGGCTGGCTTCTGTTGAGAACAGGACATTGTGGCTCTCTGGAAGTTGTTAGGTTACAATTCCTATCAGCCCTGACCATTGGCCATGCTGGCTGCAGGGCTGGTGGGAATTGGAGGGCAGCAGCAACTGGAGAGCAACAGGTTTCCCATCCATAATGTAGATGACCCCTGAGTCTGAACCAGCAAGGACAGGTCTTATGGGTTATTGGGTGTTAGGCAGCAGCTATAGACATTCAGTTCACATTTTCAAGACAAACTTACCCAATTCACACTTTCCGAAGCAATGCATGAATGCAACACAAGCATCCTTTGAAATTTGCACTTCTCTGAATGTTGCAGTGCAGTTCTCCAGTAACGTGTTTAAAAAATGCACATGCTAGGGTAAATACCATATAGCAATTCATTACATTATGGAAAATTGCTTTGTAAAAATGTGCATGTAAGGGGGAAATTATGTACAAAAATCTGTGTATAAGGAAAAATCTGTGTTAAAATGCTGATGGGTTTTTCACAAGCATTTTAAAAAAGAATAATAATTGCAAATCTGTGTTGAAATGTGGAGAACTGAACTTAAAAGAGGTGGGGAAATTAGAAACTAGGAGAAGCCGAAATTGACTAATTTGTCCATTCCTAGCAGCAGCACCCAAGATTCCTGACCTGCTCACACATTGAATGAAAATGAATGAAAGTAGTACTTCTGGGAGAGCAATAGTTGCTAATGCCCATTGGGAGCTGTAGGGAGAAAGGCAGGGAGTCCAATAGCAGGTGGAACCAGAGCCAATGATGGGCAGAGCCAACGAATTCTAGTTATGTCCCCATTCTTCTCCCTGCTGAATTCTACACCGACTAAGGAGGAGGCAGCTGGCTGCCATTGCCACCCCCTGGTCTGGCTGTAGGTAAGGAGGCAGGTAGGTGGGGGCACTGCCCCCTTTGGTGGGGCACTGCCCCCTTTGCCCAAATGGACCACCCTCTGCTTCTGAAGAAGGCTACAAGGATTTGGATAATAGGAATTCAGATGCACTGAGTACGTGAAAGGCTAGAGCTCTCTGTTTCCTTGTTGATCAGAATTGCAGACTCCGCGAAATTTAAAAGAGAGCGTGCAATTAGTGAAAACGCTGAAGAAACCACCATCCTGCTTCAGCCTGAACATAGCAAAAGCAAGCCACTCCTGAAAGCTTTCTGGAACGTGTTTGGGACCTATTTTCTTTTCGGGACTCTTGGCTTAGTCCTCGGTGACGTCTTCTTGTTTTTGATACCAAAGACACTGAGGTACGTGGAGAACTAAAGACTGCTTCCTAAGTAGAGTGTAGCATTTGTGGCTGTCTTCTTCCTCCACTGTCAAAAGCAGCATATGCCTCAGAATACCAGTTTCTTGGGAATTGCAAATGGGGAGAAGGTTGTTATGGTCAGGTCCCGCTTTGAGGCCTCCCCTGGGCAGCTGGTTGTGAGAACAGTGAGGACTAGACTGGGCCTTTGACCTGGTGGGTGGGTGGGTGGGTTGGTTGGTTAGTTGTAGGTCGCTTTGGGTTGTGCTGGGCGAAATGAAGCATCTAACAATAATAATAATGATAGTAATAATAATAATTTATTACTCCCCAGCCACTCTGGGCGGCTTCCAACAGGATATTAAAAACACAATAAAATATCAGACATTAAAAGCTTCCCTAAACAGGGCTGCTTTCAGATGTCTTCTAAAAGTCAGATAGTTGTTTATTTCCTTGACATCTGATGGGAGGGCGTTCCACAGGGCGGGCGCCACTACCGAGAAGGCCCTCCATCTGGTTCCCTGTAACCTCACTTCTCGCAGTGAGGAAACCGCCAGGCAGCCCTCAGAGCTGGACCTCAGTGTCCAGGCAGAACAATGGGGGTGGACACGCTCCTTCAGGTATACTGGGTTGAGGCCGTTGAGGGCTTTAAAGGTCAGCACCAACACTTCGAATTGTGCAAATTAAATAAATAAATAAACAGCCGTAAGCAAATCATAATGAAGCAGGGCTTGCTCTTCTGTTCTTAATTTCTGGTATCCCCAGGTTGTTCTTTTTAAGGGTTGAGTAGTATCTGACATGAAAGACTAGATGTCCTGAAACCCTGGTTGTCCACAGATAGGATAGAGAATACTGGTGGCAGTGGGCAGACAAGTGGGAAGATATCCATACCATAGCTCACTGGGGGAGCATGTATGTGCTTTACCTACCAAATGTTCAATCTCTGGCCATCTTCAGTTAAGAAAGGACCAAGTAGCAGGTGATGGGGAAGGCCTTTGCAGAGTTCCTGGAGTGCTGCTGCCAATCAGAGTGAACAACACTGAGCTAGATAGACGACCCGACAACCAGGCTTTAGTTCAAGTCCACTTCCCATGTTCTTCATCCTGCCCTGAAGCATTGCTGTGAGGGCTCCTCTCTCTGTGGTAGCCCTCATCCCAGGTGTGTCGTTGACGATGCTTTCTCCTTTTGTAGTCTCTTCCTAGATTTCATCACTGATCCAGAGGCTCCTTATTGGAAAGGTTATTTCTATGCTACGTTGCTGTTCCTCTTAGCTTGTCTTGAGACGCTGTTGGAGCAGCAATACATGTATATGTGCCTTGTGCTGGGAGTGAGGCTGAAGACTGCTGTTACAGGCCTTGTATATCGGAAGGTAAAGCCTGCTGTTTGTTGGCTCATCTCCCTTGTTTTCCTTCCATCTCATTGCTGCTGTGAACTGGATCCAGGAAGATTGACGGGCAAAAAGCCTGTTTCCACACTGTACATTTGCTGTGAAACAGCCATGTTTTCTTCATGGCCCTTTTATGGACATCTGCATGACATCGTGGTTAAAAATACCCCTTCCAGGTTTCCCCTATTCATCTGCCATTGCTTTTTCAGCTCTTAGAAAACCACACCTTTTTAAACACAGTGGAACAACAACCCAATTTCTCCATATGTAGAGATGATCTATTGCACCACTATTCCATCACATTTCTGGCTGGTTCTGAGCTCCCTTGCTAAGGGCATTGTTATAGAAGGTGGGGCATATGGTTGGCCAGAAATATCCTTCCTATTGAAAAAGGTTCTTTCCTTTCTTCTGCCATTTTGGAGCACTCATTGAGAAAATGAGTGTCTTGTCAGAAGACTGTTCTAGCCCAGACACCGCATGCGGTTCTCTTTGAGTTGGTCCGCCATAGTAACAGCTTTGCCGTGACCTACCTGGGATGGCTTCACAACCCACCTGTGGGTCCGGACCCACTTGTCCAGTGTTTCCCGAACTTGGGTTTCCAGCTGTTTTTGGATTTCAACTCCCATCATCCCTAGCTAGCAGGACCAGGGGTCATTGTACAAAGGTAAAGTTCACATTCACTACTCTGTCTGCTTTTGTCTCTGGCTGAAAAGGATTCCCCACCTCTGCCTTAGGACAAACAGGTTGAAAGATTTTCATAAAATGAATTCGGAGTCCTTTATCTTGGGATGTCGGTCACTGTCTTTTTCTAAACCTTATTCAATTTGTGGCCTTGTGGGTTTCATTTTCTCTCCTGCAGATCTTAGCCATGTCAGATGCAGCTAAGAAGGCGACGACGGAGGGGGAAATTGTAAACTTGGTCTCTGTTGACGTGCAGAAGCTAACAGATCTCATTACGTATTTTAATGGAACTTGGCTTGCCCCCATCCGGATTATCGTCTGCTTCGTCTTCCTTTGGCAGGTAAAAGATTCCCGCCTGCCTCTTAGATCTTTGGCATGTCATATAGGACTTTAAAAGCCAAGGAGACAAGTTGCGTTGCATACAGGCGCACAGGCCAGAATACCGTACAATAAAAGAGAAACAGTCCAGCCACTCCTAAAAAGAAGCCATCTAATTTTAATTACCCTTTGTGTGAGTGTGTGTAGAGACTAGTGTAGTATATAAAGGGTTTGGGTTTGGTTTGTTTGCTTCACCCTCTTTTGCCACTGGCCCCACACACCACTGGGCATGTGGCCCTCAAAAGGTTGTTCAGAAGGGAATGTGGCCCTTGGGGTAGAAAGGGTTCCCCAGCCTTTTTCTAACTGGTCAACAAACCACTTGTTTTTGCAGTCTTGGTTGATCCATCCAGTAATGAGCCACTATGCATGGCTGGTGGATATATTGGCTTGGTGAGTCACAGAAAGCAGCAGAAGGAAGTTGAGTGGTGGATAATGTGCCCACGCAAAGCAGTGTTTCTTATACGTATTCTTGTGCCAGAATACCGATACTGTTTTTTAAAATTATGTTTACCAAATGGACACTATTCACACAAGTCAATTTAATCAGTCATTTATGTCAAGGCTGATCCACCCAGAATTGCAAAGGGGAGAGGACCAGTGGTGAAAGACGTGCCTTCGCTGCTTAGCCGAATTCATGCAAATTCAGCCCTGCTCAGCTGACCACTAGGTGTCTCTGTTAATACATCATAAGCAGCGCAAGGAGTTTTAACCAAACAATCAATTGCTAAGTGAAGGCCTTGGATAGGAAATAAGTTCTTTGATTCTCCTTTAGTACAGTCAGTCCAACGCAATTCTTCAAAATGTGTGGTTGAAAGGTCAGGTGGATTGAGTAATGTATATGTGACGGAGTTGTTGTTTTTTGGAGGGGGAGGAAACAAGACTCTTAGTATTCATAATGGAGGCATTTGGTAGCATGCAAGAGCAACATGCACCGAAACGTTGCAGTATGTCACCTCCTAGCAGAAATGCTTTTACAGTGGTACCTTGGGTTACATACGCTTCAGGTAACAGACGCTTCAGGTTACAGACTCTGCTAACCCAGAAATAGTACCTCGGATTAAGAACTTTGCTTCAGGATGAGAACAGAAATCGTGCTCTGGCGGCGCGGTGGCAGCGGGAGCCCCCATTAGCTAAAGTGGTGCTTCAGGTCAAGAACAGTTTCAGTGAAGATTGGAAGAAATTTAAAGCTTATCTTAAAAACTATTATAAAATTAATGAATGCTAAAATGTCAAGGGTAATGTAAAAAATCTAGATTCCAGCTGTAAATGATTGGGTAAAATAAGAAGGAAAGGGAAAAAGTTTAAAAGTTAATAGAAGTGAGGGGTTGCTGAAAAAAATTACTAATTAGAGATGCAGAAAAGGGAGGCATGGGGAAGTCGGTGAAAGAGGGTTAATGAAAAAAAGGGTATGAAATTATACATGTTCTATATGTTTGTTTGTTTATGTATTGTGTTGTGTATTGTCTAAAATTTATGTTGGAAAATTAATAAAAAATTATTAAAAAAAAGAAAAAGAACAGTTTCAGGTTAAGAACGGACCTCCGGAACAAATTAAGTATTTAACCCGAGGTTCGAATCCCCGTAACAGGGTGAGCTTCCGTTGCTCAGTCCCAGCTCCTGCCAACCTAGCAGTTCGAAAGCATTCAAATTGCAAGTAGATAAATAGGTACTGCTCCGGCGGGAAGGTCAACGGCGTTTCCATGCACTGCTCTGGTTTGCCAGAAGCGGCTTAGTCATGCTGGCCACATGACCCGGAAGCTGTACGCTGGCGCCCTTGGCCAATAAAGCGAGATGAGCGCCGCAACCCCAGAGTCGGCCACGACTGCACCTAATGGTCAGGGGTCCCTTTACCTTTACCTTACCACTGTATTCAGGTTTCTAGCCACCTGTAACTTCCCCCTCAACTCTGTAAGCTGTAAGGTAAGGATGGGGAACCTGCTGCCCTCCAGATGCCCTTGGTCTCCAACTGGCATCAGGCCCTGCTGTCATGGGCAACGGTAAGGGATGATGGGAGTTGGAGTCCTGCTACTTCTGGAGTGCCACAGGGGTGCTCACTCCTGCTGTAAAGGGCTGCAGCAGGACATTTCCTCGCCCCCTTCCTTTTCCATTTGATGCTGAACATTCTGTGACAAGTAAGAATGCTTATTCCCCTTTAGGCTGGGGTTGGGTTTTTTTGAAGGGGGATGTTGTTGCCCACTTTAGGCTCCAGGTTTGCTGGGAGGGGGGTCATAACTGTTTCTGCAGAAGGGTCTCAGTCTCCAGCATCCGAGAACCACCCAATCAGCATGAAAAAGGAGCTTTGCAGCTGCTGACTGGAATGAAAAGAAGTGAGTCAGCTGCTGAGGGTCATCTCCTTGGGTCACCGCGGAGAAAGCAAGTGGAAAGAACACCAGGGAAATGTTGCCCTGCATGCTCCAAAGCACAGTATTTAGGAACACTGCTTGCCTGCAAATTCTGCTAACTTTGGTCATGGTCTCTGAATGCAACTTAAGTCTCTAAATGGCTCACAAAGTCATTATAGTAACTTTCATTATTAATAAAAACAAAAAAAAAAATTTCCTTCCAGTAGCACCTTAAAGACCAACTAAGTTAGTTCTTGGTATGAGCTTTCGTGTGCATGCACACTTCTTCAGATACCTGTTTAGAGTAGAGAAGGCTGATCAGATGTTTGAGCAGTTTCTTAGAGAGAGTGTTGCATAGTTTTCTTGCATATTCAGTGGGATACGTGGATTGTAGAGGGTTCTTAATTCTAAGACCCTTGGGTATAATGTCCAGGTTCTTGCATTTAGTGAGAAAGAAGATATCAGTCTGTACCTGTGCAAGTTTCTTGGTGAGGTTGATGGACTTCCATTTCATGCGGCTCAATGTGGTGCCTTCCATAGTTCCAGTTACAGATAGGTAGCCGTGTTGGTCTGCCATAGTCAAAACAAAACAAAAATTTCCTTCCAGTAGCACCTATCTGAAGAAGTGTGCATGCACACGAAAGCTCATACCAAGAACTAACTTAGTTGGTCTTTAAGGTGCTACTGGAAGGGGAAAAAAAAAATTGTTTTGACTATGGCAGACCAACACAGCTACCTATCTGTAACTTTCGTTATTAATATACGCCAACTCTCATATCCTTTTGTGACAACTGAATCAATGTAAGGCTGACGGTGACAGAACATGTAAGGGGGGTGTGTGTGTCAAACTATTCCTCCATGTTCCTTTCACCTAATACTGCTTTTGATTTTTGCATCCTATTAGCTCCTCGGGCCATACGCTTTGACGGCTATTGCTGTGTTTTTATTCCTCTTGCCGCTGAACTTTGCAATCAGCAAGAAGAGAAGCCAGTTCCAGGTATGAGTCGCTGCTTGCAAATAATTAACAAAGTTTTTGGTTCCGCGCTTGAAACCATATCGGGCTCTGTTATTGTTTTGTTTCTCAGGAGGCTCAGATGAAATATAAGGACAGCCGTGCAAAGCTCACCAGCGCCATTCTCAGAGACATCAGGATCCTAAAACTGCATGGATGGGAAGATAACTTCATGGACAAGGCGCTGGGTATCCGGACTCAAGAACTTCAAGCTCTTAAGGCATCACAGTTCCTCTTCTCCGTGTCTCTTGTTTCTTTCCACTCATCAACGTTCCTGGTGAGTGGGGTGGGGGTGAGGGTGGTGTTTTTTAGACAGCTGGACAAACTGTTGTATCTTCTTCAACTGTCTCCCCCTTGTTCCTTCTCTGCAGATTGCATTCATCATGTTCGCAGTCTACACACTGGCAGATGAGGGAAACATCCTGGATGTGCAGAAAGCCTTTGTGTCTCTGACCCTGATCAACATCCTCAACAGGGCTCATTCGTTTCTCCCCTTTTCCATCAATGCTGTTGTGCAGGTGAGCTCCAGAAGTCAACTTTCAGTTTGCATGAGTGTAGCAAAGAGGTGCTGTAGCTCCCCTTCTTGGTGATCTGAGCTAACTTCTTAGAATATAAGAGGAGTCCTGCTGGATCAGGCCAGAGCCCATCTAGTGCAGTATCCTGTTCTCATAGTGGCCAACCAGATGCCGGGAGCCAGTGTGGTGTAGTGGTTAAGAGCGGTAGACTCGTAATCTGGTGAACCGGGTTCGCGTCTCCGCTCCTCCACATGCAGCTGCTGGGTGACCTTGGGCTAGTCACACTTCTCTGAGGTCTCTCAGCCCCACTCACCTCACAGAGTGTTTGTTGTGGGGGAGTAAGGGAAAGGAGAATGTTAGCCGCTTTGAGACTCCTTCGGGTAGTGATAAAGCGGGATATCAAATCCAAACTCCTCCTGTAATGGAATTCTACTTGGTATTGATCCAGAGTAGATTCCAATGTATAGTTAGCAGAGTAAAAACTTAAACACGTTGCAGGGTTCCCCCAAAAAATAGACCAGAGGCAATTATATGTCATCCAATTATATTTACTGCTACTGAAGGCAAATGGGCATAATGGTCACAAATCCAATACATTCAGGATTGGCACTGTCCATAAGAAATCCAGTTGCAGCAGACTTAACTTAAATTTATGGTGACTTATAATAAGCCTAAACCTTAACACTATAGCATACTATGTACAGAACACCAGACCAGAAGGAAAAGCGATAGAAGGAGAAAGTGAAACCCAGGCTCCATCTGGCCCTACTATCATAGTCAGCATGACCTTGACAGAAAGAGATAAAAGTCTGAGCCAGCTGTACTAAGCTTCTCTGAAGGAATAACCCAAAGACCAGGAACCTTCTGCTTGCTTCTTTCACACAGAGGAGCTTCCAGAACCCTCTTGAATTAATTAGAATCTCTACATACCAGATGAATACTTTCTGCACTAAGAAATGCAAACTGACAATTCTCAGCATGATGTGTGGACACTAGCACTTTCCCCAACTTGTGATTCCCAGAAACTGGTATTCAGAGCAGTTCTACACAGTGGAGGTGGAACAGAGCCACCAAGGTTCAGCTGTGTGTATCCTTTGTTCCAGGCAAAAGTTTCCCTGAACCGTTTAGCTGCCTTTCTTTGCCTTGAGGAGTTGGATCAAACGGAAATGGGCTCTGGTTCTTTGGACAGCAGTAAGTATCAGCTTATGAGTGGTTTCCTTTTGAGCATAGGAGGCTGCCCTATACTGAGTCAGGCCATTGGACCATCTAGCTCAGCATTCTTGGCACTGGCCGGCAGCAGCTCTCCAGGATTTCAGGCAGGGAGCTTCTCCTAGCCCTACCTGGGGATGCCAAGGGTTGAACCCAGGCAGCACCTTCTGCATGCAAAGCAGATTCTCTGCCACTGAGCTCCTATGTTCTGATGGCCGAACCTGTTGGTGTTTTGCAACTTTGGCCTGTTGCAGGATCTTAGCCAGACCTTAGCAGAGCATACGCAGAGTTCCAGAAAGCAATCAGTTGCAGGCAGGATGGACGAAGCAGGAACAAAGGCTGCTACTAGTAACTTGATTACAGTGGTACCTCGGGTTACATACACTTCAGGTTACATACGCTTCAGGTTACAGACTCCGCTAACCCAGAAATAGTACCTCAGGTTAAGAACTTTGCTTCAGGATGAGAACAGAAATCGTGCTCCGGCGGGGTGGCAGCAGGAGGAGGCCCCATTAGCTAAAGTGGTGCTTCAGGTTAAGAACAGTTTCAGATTAAGTACGGACCTCTGGAATGAATTAAGTATTTAACCCGAGGTACCACTGTACTTATAAGGTATTTATTATGTACAGCAAACTCTACAAGTTACTATATACAGGAACGGATACATGGATCTTAACTAGCTCTCTCTGAACAAAACCAAACGACTCTCAGAAAACCACACTGACCAACAAACACATTCCAGTCAGTAGGTCATAAATCATTATGCCTGTGTGAGACTTTAACCAATGGTAAAGCTGTTTCCAGGCTTCCATATTTCCAGGCAGGTAACTCCTCTCTGCTCAGTCACCCTTGGCCGTCGGCCAACTCTTAATTGACTCTGTGTGAAGCTGCACAGAATTGCACGTAATCAAAAAACCCAATAGAACCCTCCCATTTTTACCCCCACAACAGTGGCATGCTGTTATGCAGCAGGCTAGGTAGGGTGAGCCATCTCTGCTGGCTAGAGATCTGGGGGAGCAATGCAATTCAGTTCACATCTGAAAGCAAATCTACCTAATTCACAGTTTCTGAAGCAATACACGAATGAAAATACAACCAGCTTTCAAAAAACAGATTTCTCCGAAGTTCACAATGCAGTTCTCTAGCTAAACATGGCATACAAAAATGTACGTGCTGTAGTAAAGTATGCATAAAAATGCATATGTTGGTGGAAATAACGTACAAAATGCAAAATATTGGGGGAAAGGGAAATATTACTATTATAACATTTATATTTATTTACATCCCGCCTTTCTTCCAGGAGCTGAGCTCATATGGGGGAAATGTGCTTTGCAAAAAAAAATGTTAGGCAAAATTGTATATAAAATGTGTATATTAGGAGAAATTCACTCTAAAATTCTGAGGAATTTCCATGAGGACTTTAGTTTAAAAATTACACATTGATGTGGAAATGTGGAGAAGTGAAATTAAGATTGGAAAAATGAGAAGCTGAGAGAAATTGACATATTTTCCCATCGCTAGCCAGACCTGAGCCAGAATGTCTCAGAAGGCATTTATCTGAGAAAATGTGTAGTGAGTAAATAAAGTAGCATAGGGAACCATCCTCAGTCCTAGGGCCACATTCCCTCCTGGGCAACCTTTTGAGGGCCACATGCCAGGGGTGAGCAGGGCCAGGGGGAAAAGTGGACAGAGCAACAGAAGTAAATTTTACCTTCTGTACATAAGAAGAGCCTGCCGAATCAGCCAAGGGCCGGTCTAGTCCAGCATCCTGTTCTCACAGTGGCCAACCAGGTGCCCACGGGAAGCCCACAAGCAAGACTCCTGCAACTGGCATTCAGAAGCATTGCTGCCTCCCAACTGCAAAGGCAGAGCTACAGGAGGCAAAAGCCATTACCAGACTTCTATACACCTTCCAGCCAGGGATGAACATTCAGACAGGGTGTGAAACAGGGCCAGCTGAGGGGTGTGGCCTATAGAGAGAGGGTGTGGCCTAGAGAGAGTGCCAGGGGCCAGATGGAGAGGCATAAAGGGCCACATTTGAGGCCCCCTGAAGTTCCCCATCTGTAAAATAAGGGGGAATCCAGATGTGTTTTGTTTATGATCTGGAAAGGCAAAATTATTTTCCCTTTAATGCTCTCGACTTTCTATATTGTAGCTAAGGTGAGCATATGTTCCCATTATAACAACCTCGCTTGTATAGCAAGCGATATAGAAAGCCACCAATTGTACCAAGACACATATAATAAGTGCTCCTCTGCCTTTCTTCCTCAGTGCAGGATTGTGTTATGGTAAGGGAAGGGACCTTCAGCTGGTGCAGAGAGAGCCCTCCCTGCCTTAAAAGGTAAATGGCCATGAGCAAATTGGGTCTTTTCTTCTAAAGATGATCTCTTTTCCTGATTTTTATCTTGATTATGGATTGGGTTGGTGGACGGTCCACAAAAGCAAATGAACTGAGCTGTTGGGGTTTCTTAATCCTTCCAATAAACTGGTTGTGATTATGATCCGCCACGATTCCTGCATTGCAAGGGGTTGGTCCAGACGACCATTGGGAGGTCTCTTCCAACTCTACAGTTCTTTAATTCTGTACAACAGCACGCATCACCTCTGTCACCACCCCTCTTGGTTAGCTGACTTACTAATAACATAATTAACTCTTAAGTTGCACCCCGGATTATCTCTGCTGTTGCACTTCCAACAGCGTGTGCCAGACGCTCACGGGAGTATATGTTACCATCCACACAGGATTAATCTAGCGATACCTCGGGGCAGTCTGTGCGCTGTGGTTGGCCAGGTCGGAGCGGGAAAATCCTCACTACTCTCAGCATTGCTTGGAGAGCTACACAAAACAGAAGGCACTCTGGCTACGAAGGTAAAAGCTTCTTTTCCTCCCCTATCCTAAGCAAGCTTTTCGTTTTAGGTCACATTCGCACTGTGCATTTAAAACACCTGGCTTCCCCCAAATAATATTGGGAACCAGAGGTGGAGCTAGCTGCTCTGGCACACAGAGCAGTACACATGCTGGCACCCGAGGGCAGGGCGATCCGCCCATGGAGGCAGAGGGGCGTCCCAGGGGGGTGGCATGGCGATATCACCCCCCCCCCCACCAGGGATGACACCTGAGGCAGACCGAATCCCCCTCACCCCCCTTCCTCCACCAGTGCTGGGAACTATAGTTGACCCCTTTCAGAGCTACAGTTCCCAGAACCTTTAGATTACAGTTCCTGGGATTCTTTGGGGAAAGCCACGTGCTTTAAATGTGTGTTCAACCTGCTTTAAATGTATTGTGTGTACGAGACCAGAGTCTAATGTATATATATATAGTTAACAGTAGCTGCTTTCTGACCTATATCCTTTCTTACCCTCATTTTTTGAAAGCTGACGACTCCAAGCACATGTTCCTCAACGGCCTGGAAATCTTTTAGATTGCCAGCCTAGAAATCTCTCTCCCTGACCATTTACATGCCGTCTTTTTCATCATCAGCAATGTTGTGCTGATTTTTAAAAAATGCACCCAAAGAGAATAAAAAGTGTTATCATTTTTGTTTGTGTATTCAATGAGGGGCAGGGAATTAAACTAGCATCCTACTATAATTGGTCCTTAGATAGTGTGTGTTTGTCACCCATGCTGCACCTGGTGATCATCTCTTAATTTAATTTCACAGGGCACAGTTGCATTTGTTCCCCAGAAACCCTGGATACAAAACATGTCAGTGGAAGACAATATCACATTTGGGCAGAAGATGGATAGGAGGTGGTACAACAGAGTGGTCGAAGCCTGTGCACTGGAGCCGGACCTGGAGAGCTTCCCTGCTGGAAGTCAGACAGAAATCGGAGAGAAGGTTCTTGGTTCATTATTTGTCTGGCCAAGAGTTAATTTTGAAAAATGATGATAAGACCTGATTGTTTGGGATGTTCTACAGGTGTTTTAGTGCCCGCCTCCAAATGGGACTCATTTTTGTATTTTATTAGTCCTACTGCGGTATGTGTTGCACGATGTTCCATTTTGATTTTTATTCTGTGCAATGCTGTTGTCAGGATGCTGTCAGCGGCTCCCTGCTAGTTGCCCAGGAAAATATATAAAGACAAGGAAAAGCTTCTTACAGTCCTTTTTTATTTCAGTCTTTACAGAGAGAGGCTATAGAACCCAGCCTCTTGGATAATGGTGTTGTCCCAAGTGAATCTCCACCCCTCGTTTCTCCCACTTCCTCATTCATCACTCTCATTGTCTCTTCTACAGGTGCTGCTACATGCCCTCTGTCTTTGAGCTCTTTGCTCTCCTACTTTTAAGGCTCACCGGGTTCTGGGAGATGGCGGGTCTGGAATGCTTTCTAATGACAACGTGTCAGCCAGCTGTTGCTCTGGCTCTCCCAACTTCCCCCCTCATCTGCCTCTGAGCTGCAACCTCCCTCAAACCCCTGCTGTAAATCTATACTGTCTTCCTCTTCCTTCTCCCTGGAAGGGTCCCTGAAAGCTGTGGGTTTATCTTTGACAAAGTGAAAGTGGGGTGCAGGTTGTGAAATATTTGCAGGTGCATAGAAGTGTTTCCAGCTAAGCTCTACTTGGACCCATGGAAATGAAAGCACCTGAGTTCGGCATGCCCACTAACTTCAGTGGGTCTACTCTGGGTCGGACTAGCAAAGGATATAACCCATAGGAAGTTCCATTATATCAAGTCAGACCATTGGTTTGTCTTGCTCAGTATTGTTTACGCCTAATACAAAAGATGTATTGGGATTTACTGTATTTTTCCATGTATAAGACTAGGGGGTTTTTTTACCAAAAAAATAGGTTTAAAATTGGGGCTCGTCTTATACACAGGTAGTGCTGAGGGGTGTTTTCTTAATTTGGAGTCCCCAATTTAAGGTAGATGCTGCAAGTAGTTTGGGGAAAGAAATTGGGTTTGGCTCGCATTTTATTGCAAACTTATTTGTTTTGTACTTACCAAAACATTGTGTGAGCCAAAAATGCAGCTTTTCTTCAAAATCCTCACTTCTCCAAATTCTTGGATGCAGTTCTCCAGCCAAAGCACATGTTGATGGAGATGCTTGGGATTTGTCTGCCTCTAAGTAGAACTAGGAATGTCCCCATCTGAAACCTTGGAGGGCCACGGCCAGTCATTGCAGACAATACTGAACTAGCTGGACTGATGGTCTACTCTTTGCAAGGCAGCTTCTTATATGAAGCTGATGCTTGGATGGCCTGGCCTTGCATAGGATGGATGTGTAAAGGCTGAGTTTCCTAAACCCAGAAGACTTTTCAGCACAATGCTTAAGTGATTTTCTAGCCAATCTGGGGTTTTGCAGATGCAGGAAACTGGGAAAACCAATTTCAGCCTCACTTATGAGAAACCCTTTTCAGGAACTCTGTGATGAGGGATGTGTGTATGTATTGTGGATAACTTTTTTGTGTTGCAACAGGGCATAAACATTTCTGGAGGACAGAAGCAGAGGCTCAGTCTGGCTCGGGCTGTTTACAAGAAGGCTTCAATTTACCTTCTGGACGACCCCCTTTCTGCTGTGGATTCTCAGGTTGGCCAGCACATTTTTGAGCAGGTCATTGGACCAAATGGCTTATTAAAAAACAAGGTACTAATTTCTCCCTCTCTCTTTAAGCCTCTCTCTTTAAGTGCCTTTTCTTTCATGACTTTAAAGGATCCAGTATGTAGTCCTAAAATCATCCAGCTGAACATAAGGTTAGAGTTTCAAAAGAGGAACACAGCCATTTAGTGCTAAAATTAAGAAGGAGCGAAGTTAAACCAGAATCCACTGTTTAATGGTGCTTGAAACTGGGCATAGAAGATATACACACACATAACGCAAACTGATGCATGCCTAATATAGTTTCTGAATGGTGCACATGAATTTTAATCTTAAGAATTGTTTTGCTAGATCTAACCAAGAGTCCATCTCATCCAGCATTTTGTCTCCCAACAGCTACTACAGTTCCCATCATCCTTGATCAATGGCCATGTTGGTTGGGACTGACGGGAGTTGGAGTCCAAAATGTCTGGATGACACCAGTTTGGGGAAGGGTATTGTAGCAAGAGCAGACCGAAGCAAATTCTCCCTTCTTCCCTCTAGTTGGCACTTGACAAAGACAGAGGCCTTTTTAGTGGTGGCTCCATGCTTGGGGAATGCTCACCTGATGCCATCATTGTTTGTTTTTAGGTGCCAGACTTTTGATCTTTAATTGGGAGGGCAGTTAGATATGCCAATGGGCTTAGGGGTGCTCATCATTAAGTGGGATGTTTAGGATTCATTCTCTCTCTTTCTACACACACACACACACACACACACACACACACACACATTTGGAGGAGTACTTTAGGGGTTATATTCAACTAAGTTCTTTTCAGAGCAACCCGTTGAAACGAATGAACGTGACTAAGTTAGGTCCATTAATTTCAGTGGATCTTCTCCGAGTAAAACTAAGTTGAATACCGCCCCCCCGTCTTGTTTTATTGCTGTTTTAATATTTGATTTCATTGTTTCTCGTTTGATGACCTAACTTGCTTTGAGACACTTTGCTGTAAAAGGTGACAAATAAAATTGATAAGTATTATTATTATCGTCATTACACCAACAACAGTGATGAATACATTTGTTATACTTTGCTTGCCATATACCGTATTGTGTCTTTGTATATTGGCCTGAACCCCTGTTTTTTTCTATTTATGTCTGTTACTATTGGTCAGCGGGTGGTGCTGTGGTCTAAACCACAGAGCCTAGGGCTTGCCGATCGGAAGGTCAGTGGTTTGAATCCCTGCAACAGGGTGAGCTCCTGTTGCTTGGTCCCTGCTCCTGCCAACCTAGCAATTCAAAAGTACATCAAAGTGCAAGTAGATAAATAGATACCACTCCAGCAGGAAGGTAAACGGTGTTTCCGTGCGCTGCTCTGGTTTCGCCAGAAGCAGCTTAGTCATGCTGGCCACATGACCCAGAAAAACTGTCTGCGGACAAACATCAGCTTCCTCAGCCAGTAAAGCGAGATGAGCGCCGCAACCCCAGAGTCATTCGCGACTGGACTTAACTGTCAGGTGTCCTTTACCTCTACCTTTTTACTATTGTCAGCACAGGAAGATGTAATATCTGGCAGCAGGAAATCTTATTTGTATGGTAGTGGAATCAAAGAGAACAGACACCACAAAGTGATGGATTGTTTCTTTCCAGACTCGTGTTCTAGTGACCAACACAATCCATATTTTGCCCAAAGTGGATAACATCATTGTTATAATGAACGGAATGATCTCTGAGAAAGGTTCTTACCATGAACTTGTGCAGAGACAATGGGCTTTTGCAGACTTCTTGAGGTCACACGACACAGATGAGAAAGAGGACCAGGATTTACAAGGTATTGCAAGTCACAACGGATCATAACGCTTATGGGGCATCAGTAAAGAATCGGCCCCTGAAGTGTTTGTTAATTTCAGGCATTTTCCCTTGTTAATTTCCCATGTTATTTTGGGAGCTATAGCAAAATCTGTCTTACGCACAGGTGAAACTTCTTAATTGCACAGGTACAGGAAGTGTTGAAATTGTCACCAAAGGACACATGGCCTGCCACGGAAAACTTGGAGGGTAAGTAATTGAGATAGTAAGTTATAGAAACTGCAAACCATACTTATCTGTGAGTAAGCTCCACTCAATCCAATGGGACTTACTTCTGAGTAGCCATAGTTAGGATTGCAGCCTCACGTCACATCCACACATACATTTTACACACCCTTGTATCACTTAAACAGCCATGGCTTCCTACAAAGAGTCCTGGAAACCATGTCTGTAAAGGCTGCTGTCCTCACAGAGCTGCAGTTCTCAGCACCCTTAATGAACTATAGTTCCCAGGATTCTCCATGTTTTAAGTGTGTGGTGTAGATGTGACCTCAGTCATGAATGTGAGGCAATATCCGAAAGCTCTTTAAAGCACAGCAGGAGCCCTTTCACTTATCTTAAGTATATTTTCTCTCTGGTGGCACACAAGAGAATCCATGCTATTTTTTAAAGGGAGAAAATACCGTTTGGGAAGTAGGGATCTTGGAGAATTCTGACAAGAATGGAAAAAGGAATAGAAATTGCCAGTGTTCACTTACCGTATTTTTCGCTCCATAAGACGCACCAGACCATAAGGCGCACCTAGTTTTGGGAGGAGGAAAACAAGAAAAAATATATATTCTGAATCCTAGAAGCCAGAACAGCAAGGGGGATCTGGCTTCTGGGATAGCCGTGCGCAGCCTCTCCCAGGCAGCGGGATGAAGTCTCCCCCTGCCCAAAGAGGCTTCGTGCAGCTAAGGCAGAAGCCAGGAGAGGCGCTTTGCTGAAGGGGCGCTGTGCAGCTCTCCCTCTCTGCGCAGCGCCATTCACTCCATAAGACGTACTCACATTTCCCCTTACTTTTTAGGAGGAAAAAAGTGTGTCTTATGGAGCGAAAAATACGGTATTTGTCCTGTATCCAGGGTGGAAATCAGTCTAGGAAATACATCCGGTATTTATGGTTGTTGTTGCTACTCTTAGTCTGCAAAAGTTATGTCAGCGATGACATTTACAGTGGTGCCCCGCAAGACGAACGCCTCGCAAGACGGAAAACCCGCTAGACGAAAGGGTTTTCCGTTTTGGAGGCTCTTCGCAAAACGAATTTCCCAATGGGGTTGCTTCGCAAGACGAAAAAATCTTGCATCCCCCCGCGGGTTTTTTTTTGCTTTTTTCGCCCTTTTCCTAAGCCGCTAAGCTGCTTATCAGCTGTTCCGCTGATAAGCCGCTTAACAGCTGATCGCGAAAAGCCGCTTGACAGCTGTAGCGCTAATCCGCTAAGCTGTCAATGGGCTTGCTTCGCAAGACGAAAAAACCGCTAGACGAAGAGAATCGCGGAACGGATTCTTTTCGTCTAGCGAGGCACCACTGTATCCCCATTTGCATTCCTTTTAATTGAAATGAATGGGGTGGGATAGCACAATGGCAATGAATTTTGCTGCAGTGGGCAGTGAGATGAATAATGCAGAAGGCAAACTGCAGTGGAAAGGAAACAGGGCTGCATAGCTGGTATTCTGTCGGCGTAGCGGGGGCTTCCACCAAACCCTATGAGCCCTTAGCCGGTGGAATTTGAGAACAGGATTGTGCCCCAAGTAAAGCTTTTTGGACTGTGATAACCCAGTACATGAAATCAATCCATCTTGCTGCTTCTTTTTTCTCAAGGTCTTACAAGTCTTTGGAAAAGAGAGGCGGTTGCAAGGAAACAGATGGAGAAGAATTCCCGATGGAAGGCGAGAAACAGCAAACTGGGAGGGTAATTTGATATGACTTAGTTGTGTACAATAACACAGTTTTCTATCACAACTCCCTGGGAAGAGGGATTGATTGTTAGGCCACTCTGAGAAACATAGCTCTGGGCAGGGAACGGCGGGGGTCTCCTCTCAGCACCCTTAACAAACTACAGCTCCCAGGATTCTCTGGGAGAAGCCATGGCTGTCTGAGGTGGCATTGTAGTTTTTTTTAATGTGGATGTGTCCATAAAAGGCAGCTTCCTGTCTTCCTAGCTTAGCCAACCCGAGCTTTTTTATCGCTTTTGTCTCTCTAGGCAAAGACTTCAGTCTACCTGACCTACCTGAGAGTGGCGGGGTCTTTCCTCTGGGCTTACATTCTAATTTTGTTTATCTGCCAACAAGCTGCATCCTTTTGCCAAGGTTACTGGCTCAGCCTGTGGGCCAACGACCCCATTTACAACGGAACGCAGCCGCATACCGAGCTCCGAATTGGCGTTTACTTTTTCCTTGGATTCGCCCAAGGTTTGCTCAGCCCTGCAGTCTCCCTGGGTCCTTTCTGCAAATTCCTTGTGGCCCTTGAGGCTGCACTACACAGCCCCTGAGACTTTTCCCAGGTCACTTTCCCCTCTGTCTCTGGTTATCAATGTCTCTGGTGTAATTTGGTTGTTTTCTTTCATAGTATTTTGCTTTAATCTGCTATTGTGAGTGTACTATACTGTAGTGATTTCATGCTCTTTATTGAGGCTTGTAAAACAGTGATTGAATTGCCCCCCAAACCTCCGGCTTTTATATACATTATTTACACAATGAGTCCCGTCTGATTGGCTGATTCTGCTTCCCTCCTAAAGCCTGATTGGTCTTTTCCAGCAGGCCAATCAGTTGTTGCATCCTACGACCCTACCAGCCTAATAGGCTGATTAACTTCCTCCTGGAGCCTGATTGGTCTTTTCCTGCCAGCCAATCAGATGTTGCATTCGAGGATCCTACTTGCCTACTGTTCTAGGATCCAAGCTTAGTACATAACAGTGAGCTAACTAGGAAGGCCCTCATTATCTTATCTATCTAGTTAACCAGCCCAGGCCATCTTAATATTGATAATAAAAGAAAGTACAGTGGTACCTTGGGTTAAGTACTTAATTCGTTCTGGAGGTCCGTTCTTAACCTGAAACTGTTCTTAACCTGAAGCACCACTTTAGCTAATGGGACCTCCTGCTGCTGCCGCGCCGCCGGAGCACGATTTCTGTTCTCATCCTGAAGCAAAGTTCTTAACCTGAGGTAATATTTCTGGGTTAGTGGAGTCTGTAACATGAAGCGTATGTAACCTGAAGCGTATGTAACCCGAGGTACCACTGTATCTCTCATCTATTATTATCAATTTATTTATCCCCTTTGTATACTGCCTTTTCTTCCAAGGAGCTCAAGGCGTGTGTGTGGTTTTCACTGTCTCATAGAATCATAGAAGAGCTGGAAGGAGCCACAAGGATCATCTAATCCAAACCCCTGCCATGAGGAATCTTTCACCCAATGTGGGGTTTGAACCCATGACCCTGGTCTTAAGAGTCTCATGCTCTACCAACTGAGCTATCCCTCAGGGCTAAAACACAGTACCTCCCTGTCTCATACAGCCCTATTTCACTCTCACAACAACCCTTGCAGTAGGTTGGGCTGAGAGACGATGACTGGCCCAAGGTCACCCCACTGAGCTACATAGCTGAGCGGGGATTCAAACCCTGGCCTCCCAGGCCATCGTTCAACACTCTTAACCATTACACCACACTGGCTCTCTTGCATTGCAGCCATTGGGAAGTTTGGATCGATAGCCTCCGTCTTCTTGGCCGGGACGGTGGCCTCCCACGAGCTCTTCCGGAGGCTCCTACACGATGTCCTCAGGTTGCCGATGTCGTTCTTTGAACGGACGCCTAGCGGCGAGCTGCTCAACCGCTTCTCCAAAGAAATGGACGCCATTGATTCCATCATCCCAGACAAGCTGAAGTCCTTGCTGGGGTTCCTCTTCATTCTGCTAGAGATCTACGTGGTTATCGTCATGGCCACTCCAATAGCCGTGGTGGCTATAGTCCCCCTGACAGCCTTGTATGCTGTGTTCCAGGTACACGTTAGCTCCCTCTGCCATGTTTGTGGGCCAGTTCATTGTTGTAATTAGAGGTGAATGTGCAGCCTGTTCTCTTCATTAAAATACTATTATTTTACTTATACCCCACCTCTTACCCAGAACCAGGACTCAAGGCGGTGTACAAAAATTAAAACAAACAAGGGAAAAACAGAAAGCTTTAAAAAAAACCACCCATAAAATATCATTATTATTTATGATTAAATTTGTATGCTGCCCTATGCCCATAGATCTCAGTTCACAACACAGTGGCTGAACAGCAATAAGACTGTATTGGAATTTAAACAATGACTTACTTTCCTGAGCCACTGTAATAGTAGATTTGGATGCTCTGCTTCAGTGTTCCTTTGCAGATGCTTAATGCAACAACTCTCACAATCCCTTGCTTGCTGGGTTTGATGGGAGTTGGAGGCCAACAAGGTCCAGAGGACCCCGGCTTGGGAAAGGCCGCTCTGCTTCCGCGATGTCTCTTTCTTCTTCCTTCTGTCCCTCAGAGCTTCTTCGTCACCACCTCCTGCCAGCTGAAACGCCTGGAAGCTGCCAGCCGCTCGCCCATCTATTCCCACATTTCAGAGACCTTCCAAGGCAGCATCGTCATCCGTGCATACAAGGACCAGCGGCGTTTTATTCTGCAGAACGACCTTAAGGTGGACGAAAACCACAGGGCGTCTTTCCCGGCCGTGGTGGCCGACAGGTATGACGTTACAGCTTCTGAGAAGGAAAGAGAATGCCATGCTACAAGCATTTGCAGTTGGGCTCAGAATGGCTGTCCTCTTGGATGCGGGTGGTGCTGTGGTGCTCTTGGGCTTGCCAATCCGAAGGTCGGTGGTTCGAATCCCCGCGACGGGTTGAGCTCCAGTTGCTATGTCCCGGTCCCCATCAACCCGGCAGTTCAAAAGCACACCAGTGCAAGTAGATAAATAGGTACCGCTGCGGCAGGAAGGTAAATGGCGTTTCCGTGCTCTCTGGTTTCCGTCACAGTGTCCTGTTGTGCCAGAAGCGGTTTAGTCCTGCTGGCCGCATGACTCGGAAAACTGTCTGTGGACAAACGCCGGCTCCCACAGCCTGAAAGCGAGATGAGCACTGCAACCCCATAGTCACCTTTACTGGACTTAACCATCCAGGGGTCATTTACCTTTACCCTCTTGACACAGTACGCCCCTTGGTCTCCAGGCCCCAGAAAATGGCTGAATTTGCAGTCCTGTGGCACAACACACATGGGTGGAGAACCTCAGGCCCGGGGGATGACGATGGCCCTCCAAACTTCTCCATGTGGCCCTCAGGACTGAGCCTTTCCCCCTCTGGGGGCTCCCCAGCTGGTGCCTCCCACCACTCCTTTGCATCCAGCCAGTCTGTGATATGTGAGAACCAGGCACCTTTCTCTCTCTTTTTTAAAATCCCAGGTGGCTTGCCACGAACACAGAATTCCTGGGGAATGGCATCGTCTTGTTTGCAGCTTTACTTGCTGTGGTGAACAAATCCCACCTCAGTCCAGGGATCGTGGGCTTTTCTGTTTCCTGTGCTCTGCAGGTAACCTGAACACATCACCATGTCCTTATCTGGCAAAGAAAACAAGGTTGTTTGTTTGCTTTTGTTTAGCAAGAAGTGCACAGGAATCGGTTTGATGAAGTTCATAGGATTTTGAGCTGTAGAGTATTATATTCACATGCTATACGATGCACTTTTTTGTGCCAATAAAGGAGATTGATTGATACTCACATAGAAGATTGAGCAGGCTTGTTTTCTGCTGCCCCAGAGGCTAGAACCCAAACCAATGTATTCAAATTCCAAGAAAGGAGCTTCCGACTAAACGTCAGGAAGAACTTTCTGACATTAAGAACTATTCAGCAATGGAATGGACTGCCTTGGAAGATGGCAGATGCTCCTTCATTGGAGGTTTTTAAACAGAGGTTGGGTGGCTTTCTTTCAGGGATTCTTTAGCTGCCAAAAGCAAGATCTTTCCCTGTTCCTTGCCCCAAAATTAACTCAATGTATTGGTTATTAATCCTGTTAGCCTCGCTCCCTCGTTGTTTAGGCAAGGAATGATAAAAATTAAAATGCAATTTCAAGGTGTGAGGGGTGCAGTTCCTCCTTATAAGGCCTGTATTTGCATTTTTAAGTTTCAGTATAATTTTATTTTATTTTATTATTGCATTTATATCCCATCTTTTTCTCCAAAGAGCTCAAGGTGAGCTTCATGGCCAAGTGGGGAATTCAAACCCTGGTCTCCCACGTCCTAAGTCCAACGTGCTAATCACTACACCACACAGGCTGTCCATAGGAGGAATGTGGATCCGGTACTACCTAATCCATCTCAGCTCCCTGTCATTTTGTGCCTCCTCCCCACTCTCATTTTGTCCAGATTACCGGTGTTTTGAACTGGATGGTGCGCTCCTTAGCAGAAATGGATAACAACATTGTGTCTGTAGAGAGAGTGACTGATTACTCAATGACGCCCAAAGAGGTAAGTGATGGCACTGTCCTTCAGTTAATTCATGTAGGAAGCCCAAATGGGTGGATTGGTGCATGGTGTGAGAAGAGGTGGGGAAGCTCCCTCCAAGCTATGAGTTCCTACTTGGAGGAAGAACGCTGCTGCTCTCAGGGCCTGCTTTGGGGCTTCTCATTGGTTGGCCACTGTGAGAAAAAGGTGCAAAGTTTTTGCCTTATCAAGCTTGGTTTTCTTATGTTCTTAGCAATTGTGATCTGTCCTTCCACCAACCCTCTGGGCAGAGAGAGAGGGAGAGCAGCAGGGAGGTCATAAGGGGGGCTAAGAAAAGGGTCGGTTCGTCCCACCTTTGGCTCCAGCCTTCTGGTGGAGGAGTAATTTGACTCGGCTTGCATTTAAAAGCAAACCTACCTAATGTAAACAATATGTAAACCAAACCAGAGCTGTCCTTCAAAACTAACCCTTCCTTTTTCAATGTAGTTCTCCAGCCAAGGCACGTGTCCAAAAATGCATATATTATGTTAAAGTGGGCAGATAAATGCATATGTTACTGAAAACAACATACGAAACTGCATTATATTAGGGCAAAATACTTTGCACACACACAAAAACACATTAGGCAGAATTGTTTAGGAAAAATGTACCTATTGAGGAGAATCTTCGCTATAATGCTGATGAAATAAATAAGTTTGTGTGTGTGTGTGTGTGTGTGTGTGTGCAGTTAGAATTCCTTGTCAACTTCTGGATATTGTTTTTTTCTTTGTTTCTCAAGCTTTAATAAAAATAGCTTTGTTTTGGGTTTTTTTAAAAAAGAAACATTTCCAATCAGAAGAATAGGGTTGGCCAAAAGGCTATGGTAAAGAGGCTTGTCTTCATCATATGACAAAAGCTTTCCAGGGAAGGTGCCAGAGGAACCTCAGTGGGGTGGGAATCCTCAGCTTGGGGTCCTTCTCCTACACCTCCACCCTCCATGCATCCAAGAGAGGTGGAAATGCCAAGAGGGCCTCTTCTGCCTCCCCTAACACTGAGGGGTTCTGTAGGGAAGGAGGCAACCTTTCAGATATTTGTGGCCTATAAGCTAGCAGCTGTCTCTCCTGCCCCATCAGCCTCCATTTTCTCCTCCTCCCTTTCATGAAGCAAACGGAGCACGTTTGAAGGGCCTAACAGCCTTTTGTCTCACCCTCATTCACGCTGCACCTTTCCTTCCTGGCTGCAGTTGTTGGTTTGTCCAGCAAGGAGAGTGCTGGCTCAGGGTTGCGCACCTTCCAGCAAGTTTGCACAGACAGGGGCAACTAGCATGGTACTCCATTTTCCTACTACTAGCTCTCTCGCCCCAAACGTGGCTCAGAAGAAAATTGGTGTCAGCCCATCCGCTTAACCCTGAAGCCACAGGATTTAAAGCCCTACTACAGCAACCCTTTTGTAGTTGCTCGGTTTCAGAGCTGTTTGAGACCTGGTGTTTTTGAGCTTGGGGTGCCACTGTGTCTCTGTTCAGGCTCCCTGGACTTTGGACAATCACCTCCTGCATGAGAACTGGCTCACTGAAGGGAAGATTGAATTCAAAGGCTACAGCTTGAGATACAGGCCAGGCTTAGAATTAGCTTTGGAGAACATCAACCTCAAGATCAATGGGCGAGAAAAGGTAAGGCGGGCCATTTTGGGTGTTTATGACACCTTAAGTAGTTGGAGGGAGGTGTGTTCATTTGGTAAGCGCTACTCAAGAAGAAATAACATCCTTTCCAAAGAGATGATGTGGGAAAAGATGTCATATGAAGCTGATCTTTTCCCATTTTGCTGGTTTGAGGTCCAATCCAGACATCCTTTTGATTGTGCATTCAGGATGATTTGTGCTCCCGATGGTCTATGCAAACCCTGTTTTCGTGTCTGCAAAAGTTTTGGGATGGGCATACTGCTTCATTTCCATTCGGTGCATGTCCCACAAATTCCTGCTGAAATCCTGCAACTCGTTTTCCTATGTGTGACTGTGATGTTTGAAAAATGTCTTGTAGGAATAAAAGCAGCATTGGCAAAGATGCAGCACAAATGCAAGCTTTTGGCTGACTTTGCTTTTCACAGCTCTGCTGCCTCTCTTGCATCTCAAAGCTCTCTTATCTCTTAGGTTGGCATAGCTGGAAGAACAGGGGCCGGGAAGTCTTCCCTAGCCATGGGACTTCTGAGGCTAGTCGAAGCTGCTGCGGGAGAGATTGTGATTGACGGGACCAATATTGCCCTTTTGGGTCTGCACGACCTGAGAAGCAAGGTTGCCATTATCCCACAGGTATGAAGCTGCTTCCTGGTGGAAATGATCAGTTTGCTTATTACTGTAATAGGGTTTCTAACCCTCCCTTCACCATAAGATCCCAGGGTGGGTTACAACAATATTGTCTCCAAGATTCCTGTACTTACTCAGCTTCGGTTTCAGCAGAGACTGGGGTGTCTTCAGGATATATGGTTTTAGTTGCCCATGCATACAAACTGAGCATAGGATGGAGGGGTTCACAGCATTAACACCCCCATAGATCTTGCATCCCCTTTAGGTTTCCAGGGGAGGCCCAAAGCTGGATGTAGAAATATGGAGAACTCAATTTAAAATTGGAAGATGAGACATGGAGAAAGCCTGAAAGGGACAGATTACCCCATCCTAGTCCAGACCCAGGTGAGAATTCTCTGGTGTTTTCCCTCTACCCAGGACCCAGTTTTGTTTTCGGGCTCTCTAAGAATGAACCTTGATCCTTTGGGCGTGTGCTCTGAGGAGGAGATCTGGACTGCTCTCGAACTGACGCGGCTCAAGAGCTTCGTTTTGGATCTGCCTGATCAGTTGGCTTACGAGTGCTCAGAAGGAGGCGAAAATCTGAGGTACCCAATGGAAGGAGAAAGAAAAGGCGACTTCACTTGTGCCTTGGTTTCTGGGGCCATAGGTTTGTCAGGACCTGGGGATCATCAGTTGTTGGGAAACATGAGCAGGAGAGGGAGAGTGCCTTTGCATCTTGTATATGGACTGGCCACATGGAAGCAGAATTGCAGGCATGTTTTCCTCTGGCATTTAAGCTCTTCTGTGTTCTCTGTCCCTTAGCGCTGCCTTTTTCATTGCTAGTTATCTGTGTTGTCGATTGAATGTTGGTTAGAGTGTTGGACTAGCGCTAGGGCAGGCATAGGCAAACTTGGCCCTCCAGATGACTACAACTCCCATCATTCCTAGCTAACAGGACCAGCGGTCAGGGATGATGGGAGTTGTAGTCCCAAAACATCTAGAGGGCCCAGTTTGCCTATGCCTGGGCTAGGGAGACCAGGGTTTGAATCCCCACTCAGCCATGAAGCTCACACTAGGATGACCTTGGGCCAGTCACCATCTCTCAGCCTCAAAGCACAGGGTTGCTTTGAGGGTAAAATGGGGAGGAAGAGAACTATATATACCACCTTGTGCCCCTTGGAGGAGAGGTGGGATAAAACAGACAATAAATAAGAAGAGCTCTGCTGGATCCAGCCAATGGCCCATCTAATCCAGCATCCTGTGGCCAACCAGACGCTTGCAGGAAACCTCCAAGCAGGATGCAAGCACAAGAGCACTCTTTCCTTCTGTGATCTCCGTCAACTGGCATTCAGAAGCATTACTGCCCCCTGCTGTGGAGGTAGAGCGTAGCCGCCATGATTAGCAGCTTTATCCTCCATGAATTTATCCAATCTTCTTTTAAAGCCATTCAGGTTGGTGGCCATCACTGTGAATTCTGCGGCTTTGCTGTGCGCTGTGTAAAGAAGTGCTAGAAGACACGTTGGGTCATGTAGTTTTCCCTAGCTGGAAAACCTGGGTAGCCAGTTAATCACCCTTGCTTCTTTCCAGTGTCGGCCAGCGGCAGCTCATCTGCCTGGCACGAGCTCTGCTTCGGAAAGCCAAGATCCTGGTTCTGGATGAGGCCACTGCAGCTGTGGATCTTGAAACAGATTTGCAGATTCAGGCCACCATAAGGACTCAGTTCAGGGAGTGCACAGTTCTGACCATAGCCCACCGAGTGAACACCCTTTTGGACTGTGACAGGTAAGTCTTCTTCAGCTGCCAGTTAACATTAATGCTTTGGGCTGTTTTTTTGTGTGTGGTGGGGGGTGTTGCACGTCATTTAGTTGTGGATACGCCACTATTTATAGATCTGCTGCTTTTTGGTTGTCAATAAGTATCAAAACCAGGAATAATTAGTAGAACAGAAGCAGCCATCTTAGGAATTATGCACGGAAAGGCAAGGTATACTTTTTAACAAATGTAGGAGATTATAATTATAATTGAGAAGAGAGCAAACGGATAGCAATTGGAAGACAAGGGCAAAAAAAACAACAACCACCAATCATTACAGAAAGCTTGACGGAAAAAGAATCATCTGTTGGAAAGAAGAAAGTAAGCTCACACAGGGAGGAAGGGGTTCCACAGTCCTAAGTGCCACCACTGAAAAGGCCCTGTCCCGCATCCCCACCAACTTCGTTTCCAGTGACAACGGGATGCAGAAGAGAGCCCCCTCCAAAGTGATCAGTGGCTTGGGCAGAATCATTTGGAAATTAGCAGTCAACAAGAGACCATGATGGTGTTCATGAGTTCTGCACATTCTCTTTGAAATGAGCATAATAGCACCCTTTGCCCAAGAAACTGTATACCTTGTAGGTCTCCGTCAGCAATGCCAATTGATGAATTTGGCCGTGGCTGCTTACAAAAAACACATCTCACCGTAAGCTGGTTGGTTTAACTAGTTACGGTTTCATTGCATATTGAAAGCTTAGCTCTTTCTTTCTTTCTTTCTTTCTTTCTTTCTTTCTTTCTTTCTTTCT
>JAXCMG010000036.1:2756152-2811679 GCA_034642415.1 Podarcis siculus | reverse complement strand
TCTTTCTTTCTTTCTTTCTTTCTTTCTTTCTTTCTTTCTTTCTTTCTTTCTTTCTTGATTTGGCATGACTAGCAATATAGTCTAACACTTTATGCTCCACTTCTAATATTTGCAGGGTTTTAGTGATGGAAAGTGGCCGAGTGGCAGAATTCGATGCCCCAGAGACATTAATAGCCCAGAAGGGACTGTTCTACAGAATGGCTGAAGAATCAGGGCTGATATGATGAGTGAGCCTCAAGGAATAGACTGTGGTACAGGATTTGGGAGTCCGAAAGAAGATATCTGCCTCTTAACCTTTTGTCATTCATATATAAGTCCCAGTCCTTCTGGTGTTCAAATACACAAACAAGAGGTGTATCAGACATCTCAAGGGAACCCAGAAATTTATGTAAGTACACCAGGGATATATGAAGGTTTTGTTTTCTATTCCGCCCTGTATTCGTTGCATTCAGCACTGTTTCCATTCTGCTGCAGGTCACCTTCCAGCAAAAGATCTACATTATTCTTAATTCTTAATTTATTTTTTTTAATTATATGATGAAATACAGTTCCAATGATTACACTTGGTTGAGCATAGACCAAAAACTCCACAGAGATAATAGAACGGCTCTCCACCGTGTTAAAATGGATGCAGAAATCTTAAGATATGAGCAATTAAGAACCACATGGAGGCAGAAGGAAGTCATTAAATAAATCACGGGAACAAAACCAGAGATTAGGCATAGATAAGAAAGTGAGAGTTGCGAGGAGAATAAGATAAAGTGTTGCACAAAGAATCTCATATTGGAAATGTGTGTTAATAACAATGTCAATGACGGTTTGTATTCCTTAAATCACTGTATGTATTTGACAATATTTTTTGTTTAATGTTCTTTTTATTCTTTCTTTTTTTCCCTCTTTCTTCTTTTTATAATAGATCAATGTGTTTCATTATGTGTAACTTTTAATGTGTAAATAAAGTATTTTTAAAAAAGATCTACATTATTCATCTGCTGGCCACTGCAGCAGAATTACTTAACTTATGCAATTTACATAATTAATGTTAATTAAGTTGTCACTATGTTACTCCACCCAGTTCATTTCAGTACAAAGGTAGCTCAGTGGGGATTAACTGTATCATTCGCAGAGTGAAAGCAATGGCAGTGAATACCAACTTGTATTTGATGGATTGATTTACATCCTGGACTTGGGGTGCATAAACAAACTTGGGCCAATTTCCACTCATGTTTCAGTTTTCCTTAGAATTCTCCAGCACTCTTAGGTATAACAAATATTTACAGGGGGGACCTTTAGGGGAGAGGAGAAACTCCCAAACAGCCCGCTTCCACTGTATCTCTGCCCATCATTCATTTCAAAGAACACACACACACACACACACACACACACCCCTTTGCAAAGATGAACCAGAAACATCCATTCCTTATGTGTGCAGGCACCAAAATGAACACACAGCTTGAATAAAATATGCATACGACAGACATTGGTGCAAATTCAGCAATCCTAAGTTAGACTGCATGACCTGTTACTGTGCAAAATTCACTCCAATGAAACAACATTCTTTAAGAGAAAGGAACAGGAGGGAGATCTTGGAAATTGAAAAAACATGGGAAACATTAATGCCAGACTGAGAGAAATCCACATGAGATACTACCAGACATATCCAAAAGCAGAATGGTTAGATTCCTGTCTTCTTTTATGCAACTTCAAAACATGTGTCCCCACCACCACACATGTGGCTTTTTTATTATTCAGTTGTAAAGCTTTCCACATGTATTGTGTACTCCTCTGGTGGTAACTTCTTATTAGAGAGAAGCCATTGCATCTAAATCAGCAGAATTTCCCCCCAGAAAAAGTAGTTTTCCTCCTAAGTTGGGCATATACAGAGATGGATTTTTATACAGTGGTACCTCAGGTTAAGAACTTAATTCGTTCTGGAGGTCCTGAAACTGTTCTTAACCTGAGGTACCACTTTAGCTAATGGGGCCTCCCGCTGCCGCCATGTGATTTCTGTTCTCATCCTGAAGCAAAGTTCTTAACCTGAGGTACTATTTCTGGGTTAGCAGAGTCCGTAACCTGAAGTGTCTGTAACCTGAAGCATCTGTAACCCGAGGTACCACTGTGTGTGTGTGTGTGTATTTGAGGAGATGTTGCCTAAGCAATATGAAAGAACTTCGCTTGGTTGGGCGGATGTCCCCTTATCCCAAAGCAAGCGAACAAAAAAAATTATCCCACCCTCCTCAACCCCTCCCCTGGCTTGAAGATCTGAAATCGTCAGCTCCTGCTTTTTGTGAAGAGAAAACTTTCCTTCAGCTGCGCTCCTCCAGAGCTGCCTCTGAAAGGGAGGTCTGATGTGGTTTTGCAAACACTGAGGAGGATTCCAACGCCATGGAGTTTCGGCACATAATCGTTTTCCTTTCCATTTTAGCTGCCGGCATATCGAGGCGTAAGTAGAAGAAACTAAATTAACCATTTCATCTCTTTGGAAACCACGACTCTCACTCTCCTCCTCCCCCACCCCTCCTTTTTCTCTCTGTCAAATGCAAAAATGTGGCTTCAGAGAAGTGATCTCATTTGCCTGGCATGTGATTGTGTCGAGGCTGTGCTTTTTTTGGTCATAGGTGGGAAGGTTGGCAGGTGGTAGAAGTGGGGGAGGAGGAATTCAATTCAGTTGTCATTTAAAGGTGAACCCATCAAATTCGCGCGCTCCAAAACAAATACTCAAAACTGAAACACAGCCATCCTTCAAAATTCACGCTTTTCCAACTTTTGCAATGCAGTTCTCCAGGCTAAGAATGTGTTCCAAAAAAATGTGTTACTTGGGTGGAGTATGCATCGAAATGAATATATTAGTGAAAATGACATTCAAAAAGAAATTATAAGGGGAAATAGCTTTGCAAAGGTGGGTTCGTTAAGCAACGTTGTGGGTTCAAGCCCCACGTTGAGCAAAAGAGTCCTGCATTGCAGGGGGCTGGACTAGATGACCCTCATGTACCCTATCAACTTACAATCTATTCTATTTATTAGGAGAATTTCACGCTGAAATTTCAATGAGAATTTTTAAACACACACCAAAAAAAAATATTGCTGCAGAACTTCAAAAAGCTGATTTTAAGATTGGAAAAATGGAGAGCCGTCATCCGTAGCAGGTGTTGGCTAAAATCATATCTGCCAATTCAGAAGATGTGAGGTGATCAGCTTAGTCAAGTGATTTGTTTTCCACCCACCCCAGCCTTATTGTTTGATAGGTAAGGCTGCTTGGGGAACTCAACCTTTGCACATTCTTATATGAACTCCTTTGGGTGGGTGTGCACTAGGTTTCGTCTGTCTGACATTTGTGACTCCATTCTCAGTTGCTTAAAATGTATTGAAACATGCATTTCAGTGTGTATTTAGAGAGAAAATGTACATTCAAATAAGCAATTTAATAGGTTTTTTTTAAAAAATCTTTAAGCATTTTGCAGATTAAAGGAATTGTAACTAAAAACATGATAGGAAATAGATTTGCTCATCCCCAGTTAAACGGATGTTAAAATACATGCTTGTTCTCTCAGGGCTCAGCTCAATATGCTACTAAATGTGTCACTTGCCGTGATGTAAGGGCTTTTTAAAAATAATAAAACAAAGTGCACAGGGGTGGGGCGGTGCTATCTAGATTGAGATGGTAGCATCTCAATGTTTCCAGAAAGAGGTACGGTAGATGTTTGGCAGAGGGGAGGATTAGCATGGAAGTTAAACACACACATGCACAAACCAAAGTTGTGTCAATAAGAGGTGTTTTCCGCACTGCTATAAACAACAACACAATTTGCAGAGCAGAGGGGGATTTGCAAACAGAAACGTTTAGACATTTTACTGCAGTAACAACAGTAATTTACAGCTGAGCACTTTTGAAGTGTTTTTTCCTTTTAACTTTAAGGTGGCAATCCCATTTCTATTTACCTGTAGGTAAGTCCCAATGAACTCAGTGGGATTTCCTATTGCGCAGGCATGTGTAAGACTGCAGGGCAACGCAGTGTATTTATTTAATTCGTTTCAAACTATCTCACTTTGTTGCATCTTTTAAACCTTTGAATCTGTTCTGCAAGAGTTAAGGTTTTTTTGGGTTTTGTATACTGGAAGCTAATTCTTTATAAATGAAAAATGCAAATGTGATGAATTTAAAGTATAAACTCTTGTCAAGATAAACGATGGCAGAGAAGCGAAATTTGCCAGGGCTACTGTGAAATTTGTCTGGGAATTGCATTATTTGGGCTTGCTGCCTTCACTAGATGTGTAGCCTCAAACTATGGTTACTGCAGAGAGGGCAAGATGCCTCCACATGTTCTGGGGTCCCACACATGTTATTAGTTTACCTGCTTCAGAATTGAATTCTGAAATTAAAACAGACCCCCATTTTGTGTCATTTCCAAAGATCAGTTACATATACTCATTCAGCCTCTATTTCTGGTCTCTGTCTCTTTTTCTTTGTCCCAATGTTAAGCTGGGCAGTTGCTTTGCAAAAATGTAATCAGTGCATGCTCAGTGGCCATGGAATGCTGACACGACTGTAGGTAAAATATAAATGGAGGTGCAATGGTATCCTAGAATGGGGTGTGGCTGGCTGGCACTCTGAATAGGAGCACTTTCCATAGCAATGTTTATTAGAGGCTACCGCCCACATACTACTTCTGCACTTTTCTGCTTGTGTGGTGGCACCTCGGTAAAACCACTTCTTATTGTTTGTAGCAGAGTTTTCCCCAGAGGCAGAGGACAAGAACAGGAGTCATATTCAAATCCACAGTCAAGAGCCAGTGTGGTGTAGTGGTTAAGAGCGGTGAACTGGATTCGATTCCCTGCTCCTCCACATGCAGCTGCTGGGTGACCTTGGGCTAGTCACACTTCTCTGAAGTCTCTCAGCCCCACTCACCTCACAGAGTGTTTGTTGTGGGGGAGGAAGGGAAAGGAGAATGTTAGCCGCTTTGAGACTCCTTTGGGTAATGATAAAGCGGGGTATCAAATCCAAACTCCTCTTCTTCAAGAGCTTTATTGCTTGACTGGTTGCACAAGCATTTCTGTTGCTATTGTATACAAGCTGTTTACATTCCTTTATCTCTCCAGCACAGTATATTCTCAGTCCAGTGATTAACAATCCTGAGACAGCAAAACTCACAGTGTCAGCAGCACACATTGTCTTACTTCCAACCTTGTTGACAGCATGTGTGTGTGCTTTCATCGTGTAGAAATCGCAGCCTGCAACTTCCTTGTCACGGTCCTGTTCACGGGTGATCAATGTCCCAGCAGGGAACGTCAGGACCGGGGGCAAGATGGCGGGGTGGGAGCAGGAACGGGGGTCCAGAAGCCAGGAAGCCAAGGTTCTGAGGGTTAGGAAGCAAGAAGTCAAGAAGTCCAGGGTCCAAGGATCAGGAAGCAAGAAGCCAAACACAGCAAGGCAGGAAGTGTGTTGCTGTGGCAAAGAGCTGAAGGGAAATGCTGACCTTATAACCCTTCCCATCTCTTGCCACCAGGTGCTGTGAGTTACCAATCAGCCTCACCTGTGAGGCCACGCCTTGCCTCTTCAGAACAAACTTAGGAAGGCCCCAGTCCTGCAAAGTCCTATTGGTCACAGGGCCTGGCTCCTGCATGCACACCTGACATTCCTCCCTTTATTTGCAACCTCCAGCTGACACCAATTGAGCCTAGAGTGCCATTCCTACACACTAAAGAAAAATTCTGGAACCCTCTTTAAAGCTTCCAGGAACTTTTATCTGTTTCTTAAAGAATGTTTTCCTAACAATATTTTGTTGCAGGTCTGATTTGTGCAAGAGGGGCAGCAACATGGTGAACACTTGCGCCCTCAAAGGCTGTCCCTGGTGCCCACGGGTTCTCATCCCCACTTCCTGCATCCCCCCGCCCCCCACAAAAATGAGGCTTGGAAACAGCACTCTGTTGTAGTCAGTGTAAAAGGCTGTACTTATGTTTCTCCAGTTTGCAAATGTGCCTATCAGTCCAAAAAGGTTGGTAACTCCTGTATGTGCAGGCTGTTGGAGACAAAAGCTTCCAACAATGTGAGAAGGTTGGGTAGAGATGCTTCAAGAGGGAAGCTGACAGGCAGTTTTGTCTGGGTTTAATATCCAAGGGAATCCCAACTGAAACATTAGGAGAAAGATGGCTTGATTAAAAGCACATTGGCTGGTTTAATGCCTTTGTCTGGGAGAATGTTTTTCCTTCAGGGCCTCAAAAAGGATGTTTTAGAGTCAGAAAAGTTTCAGAAAATAACCAGAATGATCAAGGGTGTGGAGCAGCTCCTCTGTAAGGAAAGGGTGCAACATTTGGGGGTGTTCTGGTTTAAAGAAAAGGCAAGTAGGAGGCGACATGATAGAAGTTTGCAAGATTATGCATGGCATAGAGAAAGCGGACAGAAGAAAGTTTTCTACTCTCAGAACGTTAGAATTCAGGGACATCCAGTGAAGCTGTTGGGGGATTCTGGAGAGATAAAAGACTCCTTCATGTACTACGTGAACTGTGGAACTCACTCCCACAAGAGGCAGTGACAGCCACTAGTTCTCTTTAAAAGAGAATTGGACAAATTCATGGAGGTGAAGGCTATCAGTGGCTACTAGCCATGATGTACAGTGGTACCTCGGGTTACATACGCTTCAGGTTACATACGCTTCAGGTTACAGACTCTGCTAACCCAGAAACAGTACCTCGGGTTAAGAACTTTGCTTCAGGATGAGAACAGAAATCGGGCTCCAGCGGCACGGCGGCAGCAGGAGGCCCCATTAGCTAAAGTGGTGCTTCAGGTTAAGAACAGTTTCAGGTTAAGAACAGACCTCTGGAACAAATTAAGTACTTAACCTGAGGTACCACTGTACTTTGCCATGTTAGCTCCCTGCAAACAGATGAGAATGCAGGTTAAATAAAGACCTGATGTCTTCTAACCTATGTGTAGGCTTTGTGCAAACAAATCAGGATGAATACTCATTGAACAAGTCCTTTGGAGGAGCTGTAGGCCAGGGAGGTCCTCCAGGTGTTCCATTAGACCCAGCCAGCATGGACAGCACTCAAGGACTATGGGACTGTATTCAGTTTCAGGTTAAGAACAGACCTCCGGAACGAATTAAGTACTTAACCCGAGGTACCACTGTATATGTTCTGCCTCCGTAATCCAAGGCAGCACACATTTGAATACCAATTGCTGGAAACCACGGGGACGGAGAGTGCTCTTGCGCTCAGATCTGGCATCTGGTTGGCTACTGTAAGACTGGGATGCCAAAAAGACCCGTTCTTATTTTTTTGAGCAGAGTTTTGTATTCTGAGGCTCATCAGGTTTCAGGGAAAAGGGGAACTGGATCACAGTTAATATTAATCAGATTGAAATTGTCAGAAACATAACCCTTGTGCGGATTAAACCGAGAGCACATTCTGCAGAGGAAATGGTTTTAGAACAAAAACAGCCATTTTCTTCATGGATAGAATCCATTTATTATTATTGTTAAATAAACATGGTGGTCTCCAAGATGACAGTGTCGACCTGAATTCCTGTAAATGTGATGTTGCATTTCAGCTTTTTTTTAGGTCTATGGTAAATAAACAGCTGCAGGATCAGCAACTGAACCTACAGAGAGTTTTCTCTAAATGCCTTTCTGCAATCCCTCTTGGTTTGTTATTATAGGAACTCTGGAGAATTCAAAGCATGAAGAGTCCTGTGTCTCTCAGTGTGCTGGTGAGTAGACACGGCAAATTCTTAGTACTGAACTGTGGTGGGGCAGTTTATATGGGGGTGGGGCAGGGAATTCTCCAGCAAGTTTTAGCCTCTTGGATAAATAATATGAATACAGAAGAACCTCAGAGGAGGGAGGGGAGAGAAAATTAGTTTGTATCCTAATACAAAGTTCCCTAATTTTCCCTTTCGGAAACAATATGCAAACTGAAGCACAATTGTCCTTCAAAATTCACATTCCTCTGAATTTTGCAATGCAGTTCTCTAAACACATTATGAGCACAAAATGTGTTTATTGTGGAAAAACTGCATACAAATTTATATATTGGTAAAAATAGCATTAAAAGCTAGTGGGACACTACCAGGGAATTTGTAGAACTCCCAATATATTTGGGGGGGTAAAATGGATAGTGTAATTTATTATTTTGGACCCACTATACGCCAGATCGTGAAGTCATGCCAAAGTCATGTTTCAGTCTGCCATCTTCAATCCAAACGGTGCCTGGCATGCAACCTTTGATGAAGACCACCACTGCCACATTCGGAATATTCACACCAAGTTTAGTGGGGCTATGTGTGTGAGAGAGATGCAGGCAGAAGAAAAAGGCTGGGATGGATCTGCAGCTTCTGCTTGCATCTGGTAGGAGCTGCAGCTCCAGTCCAGATCCAGTCCAGCCTTTTAATTCTGCCTGTGTCATTAGCAAAATTACAACAACCATTTGGGTGTGCCTGGGCACACCCAGCACACCCCGTGTGCACACCCCGTGTGCCCATCTGTCAATAACAAAGTTGTCTCAAAACTTTACTCTCCCCACTAGAAATCAATGTGCTGCCTCTCCCAGCTGGATCCAGATTCAGCTATAGATACTCCACTTCGACCAACACATTCCTTCCAGGAAGGGCTGAAGAAAGGAGTGGCATCTCCCTTGAAGGCACCGCTATTGTTGAAGTGCTGGCAAGGTGTCACAGAGTCTTAAAAGTGAGTGTGATAGCAAGTCCAACAGGGGTACAAAATGCTTTGTGCTCCTGCTCCAATTAGAGGAGTGGAAGTTCAGATTTGGGAAGTTTGAAAACCTGCCATGAGCCCTGCAGTGCTGTCAGTATGAGGCTTGGTCCCCAGGCTCCAGTACATCAGAAAGAGGAAGAAGAAACAGAGAAGGGACTGATTGGTGGGACCTGGGGTTGGAGGAAGGGGGCTCTCTCCCTTGTTCCTTGTCTTCAGCCACTTCAGAAGAAGGAGCAATGATGTTGGCTATTCCCCCTGACCTCCAAGAGAGCAGAGAATCACAATGGAGAGTGGTGGGCAGCTGAAGGAGGAGGCAACTCAGGAGTTGGCAGCAAGAGAAGGGTTCAGGATAGTTACCTAGAACCAGGCCCCACCTCCACAGATGAGAGCAGCCCCACACACCCTGAAGGGTTGCGTTTTTACAATCCCAACGTTCCCATGAAGTGAAGGAGTGTCGCAAGTGAAACTCAATGAGAGTTGAGAGCAATTCACCCATCACACAATAACCACTCCCCACATTAAATGGGGGGCGCCTTTTGTGTGGTCACGCACAGCCCCCTGGACCCTAAGCGGCACCATTAGCACAGGCTTAGCTTCGCCTTCCCCAGGTGGGATACCTGGAGGTCTCCGCCTACCTCAGACAGTTGCCCAATCCCGCCTGGGGAGGCCTTGCCAAGGTGATCAATTTATCTCTCTGAACCATTGAAACACCCTCTTACCTCATTTCTCCTTGTGAAAATCTTCAAATTCCCCCTTCCATCAGAGAAAGGGCAACGCAGTTGGGCCAGTTCTTCTGGTCTCCAGCACCAGAGGTTCAACCAGTCTGCAAAATCCCAACGTTTCCCCTCACAACCCTTCTCCCTTGTAGTTAGCCATACGATGAAAAGAACCTTTTAACAAGTGCCGTTGCCGTTCCCAGTTGCAGGATGTCCAGATTAAGACGACAGCTGGGTCCAAAGACAGGCTGCACAAAGAAAATGGAAGTTTAAGGTAAAACAAGACTTCGTCAAAAACGAGTCCTCGCTGTGGGAGCAAAATAACTTGGAAGCAACATGGCCTATACTGGAAAGACTGCACCCACCCCCGCAGGTGTTAAGATCAGTAGTTTGGGTGGGTGATCCCATGAGAAGGTATTATCTGTGGCAGCCCCTAAGTTGTGGAACTCCCTCCCCACAGAGATGCATTTGGCACAAATGGTATTTACAAATATCCTGAATCAACCCAATATAGTATTCTAGGGAGGGCTGGTTTTCTACCAAGATAGAGTATCTGAATGTGTGGGAGATGTGGATATTTACTGGTCCATTGACTTCTCATGTACATCCTTTATAAGCAAGTGGTTATTTTACATCACTTCACCAGAGAGGGGTGGGACCAAGAAACCTTCCCCTTCCCTATTTTACAGGGAAGCGTTGGAGCAGCATCCCCTTTGGTTTTGTTACCATAATGGAAAGATTCTGAAGATTTTCCCCCAAGGGAGTGAGCCAATCTGGGCACTCAACATCAAGCGTGGCATCCTCAGTGCTCTCCAGACATCCTTGGTGGCAACGACCAATGGCAGTGTGGAAGAGGTGAGCAGTTCTGAACATTCGAAGCTGCCTTGGTCCAGTATACAATGGTACCTCAGATTACAGACGCTTCAGGTTACAGACTCCGCTAACCCAGAAATAGTACCTTGGGTTAAGAACTTTGCTTCAGGATGAGAACAGAATTTGTGCGGTGGTGGCACGGTGGCAGTGGGAGGCCCCATTAGCTAAAGTGGTACCTCAGGTTAAGAACAGTTTCAGGTTAAGAACAGACCTCCAGAACAAATGAAGTTCTTAACCCGAGGTACCACTGTATACTCTTGGTCTGAAATATTGGTGAATTTTGTACAGTGGAGACTAGTTCATTAGGGGAAATGTGCACTGCTCCACCAACCCCAGTCTGCCTTCTGCCAGCCCTCAACTGTTTGCCTTCTTACTTGCAACCCACCCAGTGGGAGGGGGGCTCTTGCTGTCAACTTGCCCTCCTCCCCCCTTAATCTCATTCTTGCCCCTTTTAGAACTACATAGCATCACATAGCACCACACTCACATCCACATACATTAACAGAGCAACATCTAACATGGCATCCACTTAACACAACACAGTGGGGGGGGGCACATCTGTTGTCTGATACAGTTCTAATTCTGTGAATTAGCCTATACAATGAAATACAGTAAATTCATCCCATGAAAGTACAAATTACCAGTCATTCGTAGCATTAAGAAATAATAGATAGTTATGGAACGGACTTAATTGTTCATTTATTGTTCAACAAAGCCAGAAATAATTATTGGGCACCACATATATTGGGTCACAACCATGACACATGTCCACCTTTCATCATCTACCTGAATGGCCGTCACCATCAGAGATGATAAAAGCATAGTCTCAAAGGCCAATGGGAAGCAATTGTTTCCAAATGATTTTATACTGTGAAGTGCCCTGTAATCTTCGGATGAAGGGCAGTATACACACACACACACACACACACACACAATACACACACACTGTCTCGCACAGCACTATTACTATGCAGTTTCCTCTTGTTTCATTCACATTCAGACTGGGATTGGCCATGAAATGGAGATGCTCTTTCACTCAGAAGTGGGTGAAGCAACAAATATAAATTTTGCCATTATACAATGAGTTGGTTTCTACAAACACTCACGCACGACTCCCTATCCTATTTCCCAGGGGTCAGCAAACTTTTTCAGCAGGGGGCCAGTCCACTGTCCCCGGGGGGGGGGGCGGACTATATTGGGGGGGAAATGAATGAATCCCTATGCCCCACAAATAACCCAGAGATGCATTTTAAATAAAAGGACACATTCTACTCGTGTAAAAACACGATGATTCCCAGACTGTCTGTGGGCCAGTTTTAGAAGGCGATTGGGCCAGATCTGACCCCCGGGCCTTAGTTTGCCTACCCATGCAGTCTGTCCGGACAAGCACATTCTAGTCAGGCAAATGTTGTGGGCATTTTTGTGGAAAAGCAAGGCCAATGTATGTGGGAGGGAGAGTTCCAAAGGCTAAGACACTGCAGACCCATCTCTCTCCCCCCACCCAGTGCACCTTCTGTTGGGTTGTAGGTTCGAATTATCATGCACTTTGGAGCCCAATAAAATAATTCCCTTTTGTTGTCTTGTGATTGTTAATTAGGTAGATGTCCTGGGGAAATGCCCAACCAGATATCAGCAGAAAGGGCCTCTCCTTTTGAAGACGAAGGATTTAAACCTGTGTTCTCACCGGTTTTCTGGATTTACTTCTCTGAGGTCCATTGCTTTGCCCAGTGCACCAGTAAGTACTGTTGAACCTCTTGTTCTTCCACTATTTCTTTCAAGAAGCTAGCTATGTTGTTACTCAAGAACTTATATGCGTTAAAAACACGAACAACTATTTATCAAGAGGCAATTCACTGTGTTGAGCCTGTAGACACATGGGGAATGGTTCATATCCAGGTAGGAATAGATCAGGCTCTTTTTCTTTCTGTGCGAGTTTCACATAGTGTCCGATTTTAAGCCTGTCCCATCCTGTTTTCTATAATTCTGTAAAGCCGCATGAAAAATCTACATTTAAATGGTATGCACTTTTTTCCTGAAATGCGTTTTCCCCAAAATATGTATTTTTGTGCACACTTTTCATTTTAAAATGTACATTTTCAAACTGAAATGGCATCACAACATTTGGAGGAATACATAGCTTGTTTGGCCTGATGTGTAGTATGCATTTAAAGAACTGTCATACCGCTTTAAATAGTCATGGTTTTCCCACATACACACACACAAAGAATCCTGAGAGGTGTAGTTTGTTAAGGGTGATGAGAGTATTAGTTGGCCCGTGTTCCCCTCACAGAGCTAAAATTCAACCATCAAACCCTTTTTCACAGGGAACCTTGGGAACTGTAGCTATGTGAGGAGAAAGGGGGGGTCTCCTGACAAGTCTCCACACCCTTAACAAATGACTTTCCCAGAATTCTTTGGGGGAAGCCATGACAGTTTAAAGTGGCATCATGGTGCTATAAATGTATGGTGTGAATGTGGCCTAAGTGGACATTTGATCATCTCTCTATCCCTATGTTTTAGCCTGATCAGCAGCTCATATCATCCAAACTTGAGTGTGTTCAGAAGTTTGAGGAGGGAATCCTGGCAGAATCTCAGTGTATAGAGTCTCATCTCACTACATCTCCTGGGAGGAAGGGCAGCGGAGTGAAGACCCAGACTCGGATGGCAGTGAAACTGTTCCGAACGGAAGCTGAAATCACAGCACATGAAAGAGGTTGGTGCCTGACCCTGTTGCCATGTTTATTTGCCCCATCCCCAATCAAGTGCCCTCTCTTCTCTGCAGGTTGATCATCTAAAGAGCAAAGAGGGTGTGATTTTCATTCCCATCATGACCTTGGGTTGGGTAGAGAGGGAGGCAAATCACAGCTTCTTACGTGTGTGTGTGTGTGTGTGTGTGTGTGTGTGTGATGTCCACTTTTGTGCCAGCACCAATCACTGGCATGTGACACATACACACACACACACAGTGTGGCTCTGGGGTTGAAAATGTTTACCCACCCTGGGTTAGTGAATGCCTCTAAGCAATAACAAGTTAATAAAAAGTCTTTTTGAACTGCCTTTGCTTGGGGTATAATACTTCTTTTACCCCACTTATTAGGCTACAATGTCATTTGGGATGGGGGAGGAAGCTGATACTATTTAAAAGTGAAGCTACTCAAGTCACGCTTCTGTAAACAATGTGCAAAGTAAAACACAGCCATCCTTTGAAATTTGCACTTTTCTGAATTTTGCAACCCTGTTGTTCTCCAGCCAAGTCATGTCTACAGAAAAGCATATCCTTGGATAAAGCATGTGTAGAGGTGCATATATTAAAAGGGGGAAATCATAGTTTTGTATTTTAGATTAGCAGAAATTTGCACTAAAGGGATGGTAAATTGTCAATATTCCCAAATGCTAACAAAAAAAAGTGTATGGTGATGTAATATATTGAAAATCATTGATGGGAGGGAGGAAGCTGAGAGCTGAGTTGCCTTTCTGGTGGTTTTCCTAAGGCCTCAGAGTGTTGACTGTGTTTCAGTTGTTCCCCATTGCCTGGTTTTACTTCTGCAGTAGACATCAAGGATATCTACGAGAGCAGCCTCTTATATGAAAGGGAAAAAACAGCACGATGGCCGGGAAAGGAGGATGAGGTGGTGGTGGTCTCCAAAATACTACAGAAGCTTTGTATAAATCCTAGAGCGGATTCCGAGGCAAGTTATTATATAATTTTTTGTCATAGTTATTGGTTATTGCTGGTGTTGAAAAAGTGGCGCTTGCATGTGAGAAATGGAATTCTTGCGCTCTTCCTCTGCCCCTGCCCCTCCCCCCGAAAGATTGATAGCCTTGTTGTCCAATAATTTGCACAAGCCTCTTTTAAAGCCATCATGTATTATGGCATTAGCTTTCATGAACCGGAATCTAGCTGCAGACAAATTGTATTTGTGTTTGGGGTGAGTGTGTCGTGTGAATCAGCCCTGAGATGTATTGGCTCCAAAGGGCCCAAGATAAATATGTACTTTTCATCAATGCTCTATGTGTCCCTGGGTTGAGAGGTCACTGGTAGAGACCAATAGCTCCAATCAGAAGAACAGATTCAGGGTCACTTGTGCTGAGTTACATTCCCTCCTGGCCTGTTATCCAATGACCATTCTTTTGTTAGCCCAGCCTCTGAGAGCTATTGTCACTGGTAACAAAACAGAAGGTCTTGTCTAAGTTCTTTTGTGTTTATTTTATTTCCTACCGTAATCATAAAAGGCACCCCTCAAAGCTGTTTTACATATGCTGGAGTTGAACACTTTGGAGAGTATTATTGAAATTTACTAATAAGGCAGCCAAATACACAAACACACCCTTTCTCACACTCAACCATTACCCTAACCCAACACCCCACTGAGCGCAGATGTAGAATACAGGTTGTAGCCAAGCAGAAACGTGTGAACATAAAATAAAAATGACAACATGTCCTATACAATAAGTAAAGTTACATGAATAACAGGATATTCACTCTCTAGGGAGCCCAAGTGACTTTGTCGAGGTTGAGCAGCCTTCACTGCTCAAATTTAGGTGTATTAAACATTATAGACCTGTCCAAACCAGACTCTCTCTCTCTCTCTCTCTCTCTCTCTCTCTCTCTCTCTCTCTCTCACACACACACACACACACACACACCCAAGGTAGCATTTGCCACTGAAGGTTTCTCTAACTACTTTTGCCTTGGTTCATACAGTCTACAGCAGGGGTCAGCAAACTTGTTCAGGAGGGGGCCGGTCCACTGTCCCTCAGACCATGTGGGGGGCTGGACCCACCACCTCCCCAAAGCCCCCCCATGCCACTAACACCACAACCACCAATGCTGCCTTGTCTTTGGCAGAGTCGACGTCCTCTGTCTCGGGGGGGCAGAGAGCCCAAGCCGCTGGCCTGGGCGGCAGAGGCAGCCTCCATGCCACTGCCGCTTCCTTCCTGCTTGGCCGTTTCCTCCCACTTGGCCACCTTAGCGGGAAGGAAGGGGCAGCGCCCAGAGGCATGTGTGGCTTCTGATTGGCTGCAGGAGCTTCCTGCAGCCAATCAAAAACTGTGCCGCATCGCGGAAGTAATTCTCAGCACGGCGAGGCTTCTGCGCTTCGCCTGTTTAGCTCAGGGACTGACCAAGTGGGCGGCAGGGTCCGCAAGGTTTGTGGGCCGGATTAATGAGCCCGGTGGGCTGTATCCAGCCTGTGGGCCTTAGTTTGACGACCTCTGGTCTATGGTGTAGCATAGAGTGCATGGTGCCCTCAATCTATTACAGGCATAGGCAAACTTGGCCCTCCAGATGTTTTGGGACTACAACTCCCACCATCCCTAGCTAACAGGACCAGTGGTCAGGGATGATAGGAATTGTAGTCTCAAAACATCTGGAGGGCCGCGTTTGCCTGTGCCTGCTCTATTAACTACCACATGCACAGAAGCACCAATCTGGACAGTGTTATCTGTACATAGCCTGAGAAATTTAACACAATGCCACATCCAAATGTGCCGCGGCATTGTTTACACTTATCCTTTATTGTGTTATTCATTTTCATCATTTTTCTTGTTCCTTTTTTTGAGGTTTGCTACTGTTTTGTCTACTAACATAACAAAATGAAGGAAAAACTGGTGTTATTTTAAAAAACACACACAACAAAGGTCACGGCTCGTTTTGTAACCGAGGACGCGGAATTGAGTTGTTTTTAATGGCAGTTTTATTTCAACGCGGTTGAACAGGTCGCATTCTTACGGGCCGCACTTATTCAGTGATTCCTGCATTTCAGCGGATTGGATTAGGTGACCCTTTTGGGGTGCCTTCCAACAATTCTATGAGTTTCCTTATTCACCTGTAGAGAAAGCTGGCCAGCCAAATAAATCAAATAGCAACAAAGTGGACGGAAACCCAAACTGTCTGCCTGCACAGTGGCTTTCATTCTGGAGAACTGTCAACCCATCAGACCATCCATCTTTGAAACAGAATTTGCCCACCCCCACCCCTCATTTTCTCCACTTTTGGACAGCTTCTTCCTTCCCACTTCCCGCCCTGCCTGGACACTTCTGCCCCCTGAACGCCCCATTGCTTAATCTGCATTTAAATCCAATCCCTTCGCACAATGGCATTGGAAATAACTCTCTAAGGCTCCCTGGTGAGTGGCGTGCTTTCCCTCCTCTCCTCTGAATGAGAATCGGGGAGCTTCTCCCCCCGTCCCGCCCCCGGCATTTATCCTTGGTTTTTTGTCGCCTGAATGTAGCGCATAATCTTGCCCCCATTCAAAGCCAAAACAATGCAAGGGACAAATAAGACTATCCATGGCTGGTAAGGATGTGTTTTCCCAGGCTGTGCTGTGGACATTTCCCATCAGCCTCTTCCTGGACCAGGGGTCTTTAAAAAGATGGTTGGAGAGAAGGAGATAGGAATGAAGGAAAGGGGGAGTGGATGGGTTGGAGCCGACACCATAATACAGGAGAAAAAACATGCTCTTAGCACTGAAAACAGCAGATAGCCTGTTCAGGACCGAAACAGGCATGCTATGAATAATTTGCCTCTCTTTAAAGGCATGCACAAATTACCATATGAAGACTAGCAATGGTGCCTTCCAAAATCTAAATGACACCCAGTTGATACAGGGAAAGGTAATTCTGTCTGTTCCTTCAAGGAGACAAAAGGACACATCAGTAACTAAGAAAGGAGTTGTAGCTCAGTAGCAGAGCAAAAGATGCAGGGGAAATTCATTTCTTTTCGCATTGAAAGGCCGACCCACCTGATCTGCAGTTTCCGAAACAATACGTGAACCAAAACTGAGCCATCCTTTGGCATTTGAGCAGTCTCTGAATTTTGCGCAGCAATTCTCCATCTGTGCAATGTCTGCCAAATACACAAGGGGAGGGTGTGCATAATTATATTGCATGTCGGTGAGAAAGCCCATTTTGTAAGCATTTTTATGACTGCATTTTATTAGGGGAAACTGTTCTGCAAAAATGTGTATATTAGGAGAAGCTGGCACACTAAGGTCCTTTTGAATTTACATGAGGACTTTTAAAAGCAATAAACTGATATGGATACTTAAGACTTGAGAAATGGAGAGAATAAAAAATGGACACGTTTGCCCATCTCTCAATAGAGTGCAGGCTTGGCAAAAAATGTTACCAGGTTAAATCCCTGACTGGAAAAGACCCAGAAGTCAAATTCAGGAGGGAAGGTATTAGGCAGATTCTGCTTTAAATGCAAACTGAACTGACTTTCCCCCACATGCCTAGTTCTATATTTCCTTGCGTTCCTTTGGGGGATATTCATAAACATCATATAGAAATAAATAAGATGGCATCCCTCCTCCTTTTCCATTTTCCTTTTAATGAGATTTGCAAATACAAAAAAAGCCCAACAACAAAAACTGTCATAAAGGCAAAGTGAATAAAAATGCAAGATGAAAAAGAGCTAGCAAAAAATAAAAATCATGCAAAATATATTCCCTAGTGGATTACAAGGTTCATAGTCACACAAAATACATCAAGTATTCATAAATGTTGCCAGATAAAATCGTATTTAGTAGGAATGTGCCAACCGTGAGATTATTTGGTCGTATAAATCACAAACAACTTCCCAAACAGATTCAAAGTATGAAGGGTCCACGTTGTCCCTGAAAGCACAAGGGCCAGCTTTTCACAGATGGCAATAAACATGACTTTTCAAAACCATACATCCGAAGAATAGCAATTATTATTATTCTATCCATGAGAGATCACAAAATAGGTGGTGATCAGCAGACGTAAAATTACTTGTTGAATAATAAAAGCTGCAGTAGCACCATCAAAAATGGGTAGGGTCCAAAGTGACTTGTTTACCTGTAATAATACTAATTTCAGATACAACCCCTCGTATCTTACAATCCTGAGAGAGTATAAGAGGGGGAAAGAAACATTGCAATATGAGCTAGTCAGACTAGGGTTAAAAACCAGCACTGGAGCCAACTTTTTCCATGCAGACTCTTTTCAATACTGGCAAACATCTGGAATGCAGAGCCAGTCCTGGTGCAGCTCAAGTGATCAAGGGCATTTTTTCTTTTTTGCATTATTATTTTTTGACAAAACATATATACAAATAAAAATTGTATAAACACAAAAATCCACATCAGTATCATAACACAAATTGCTAAACAACAACAAGCAGTCAGTCTCTTTTGTATCATACAGTAAACATCTTCAGCAAAATAGTCTCCCTTGTGCAATAGACAAATAATTCAAAACCAATATATTGCTTTGGTCTCTTTTAGGATTGTTTACGGTTAAATAAATTCAATCTGGCTTCAAAGCACTCCGAACAAAAAGCATGGTTTCGTATTTTCCTGTGCTTTGTTCCCCCCAATAGATAATAAAAGTGAGCCATATTTAGGCTGCCATATTTGAAAAGGTAAAAACCAGGAAACCCCAAAATTGTTGAGTTTCTTTAAGGAAACCACCAAAATTGTTGAGCTTTTTAAAGGAAAACACCAAAATTATTGAGCTTTATTTAGACAAACCCCAAAGTTGTTGAGCTTTTTAAAGTAAAAGCTACAAGAACTTTTGAGCTCTGGAGCTTTTTTAAAGCATTTTGGTCACGATTTAACCCCTAGTAAATTTTCCAGGACGTTTGCCAGATTTCTGAAAAACAATCCAGGATGCAATTTTTGGAGGTGAATTCCAGGACATGTCCTGGATAATCAGAACGTATGACAGCCCTACCATATTTCAACAGAAGCATCTCTTTTTTTCAATGAGTCAAAAATTTCTGAACCAATTGGTCTGATTTGATCAGCTCAGGTTCAAAAGTGGGAAAGCGCTGGGTTCCTGACCCTCAAGCTTTGCAAAATGCTGTAGGATCCCAGGGGTATTAAGTGTGTTCCTACCAAAGGCAGGCCTCTTCAGTAAACACCCTGCTCGCTTACAAAACACCTCAGTCTTTGTGGAAAAGGAGCGTTCAGGAGTGGTTTCCAAGAACAACAAAATTGCGGGTATGATCTGCAGCCAGCTCTGGATGAGGTCTGCCAAGAGTTTTCCACGTGCCCCCCCCCCCACATTTTAAAATAAATAAATGAATGAATAAAAGAAGCCGACTCTTTGTGTAAGGTAGTAAAGGAAGACCTTCCCCTGCTTAATCACTTCAGGAAGACTTTTTAAACACTTTCCTGATTTTCGCTACTCCAACAGCAGAAGCCTACAGAGTGGTCCCATCAGGGTAGGAACTGGGGGGGCAGATATCAAGGGCCCCATTCAGTAGAACAAGCTGGTGGGCCCCCAAATACAAAAAGGCTGCCTCACCACAATTTTAAGTAAGTGAAATAATACACACAGCCATCCAAGAAACCCCCTCCACCTTTAATGTGAATCCATCCCACTTCTGATTAATTTGAATGCACCCAATGGTGGGTCCCCTATCCACTGGGAACTATCCATGGTGCTATCCATGGTGCCTCTAAATCTTGGTTTATTACCCCTCTTAAGGCTCCCAAACTATTTGAATTCCCTAACTTCCTCAGCTCAGAGATATGCCTTTGTAAAGGCAAGATTCAACACCTTCCCATCGAACGTGCTGAGAAATAGATTCTCCAATGGACAGATATCACTCTTATGTGATTGTAATAGTGGGGCACCGGAATCGTTGCATCACATAATCTTTGACTGTGCTTTTCACTTACCGGCCAGGAGCAAGTTTCTTGCTCAATATCTTAAGGGAATTGCCGATGATACGATTGAAGCCAAACTGAGATATCTACTAACTGATGATGGCCCCCTAAAATCACTCATGGTTGCCAGATTCCTGATCAGCGTCCTATCCCTAAAGAAGAGAAACGGTCTCCTGTGTGATTCGGATAACCCCTTTAAACCATGACCTATGTTTTAGGTGATATCACCATTGTTTTAAACCATGATCTATGGTTTAGGCGATACCCCCATTGATATCCCTGATATTTATTGTAATGTATGATGGTGGTTTCTGTTTTTGTATGATGGTGGTTTTTGTTTTTGTTTTGCTTCGATTATTGTTTGTCTTTTGTAAGTTTTGGTGATTTTAAATTTGGAGGTTTAAGTATAATATGTTGACATGGGAAACTGTCGTGTAACGGGCCAATGGCCGTAATAAAGACCAATCAATCCATGGTGCTGACTCATGGACCAGCCCACCTAGATTAATGCCATGCCCAATCAGAACACCCTTGGGGATCCCAGCTTGGAATGGGAGAGTTTCCAACCAAACACACATCTGGGCTTCCACCCCAAGCAGGGCCTGAGAAATCCTTCAAGAAACAAGGGAAAATCCAGTGTTGCCAAAAACTCCTTGACTTATGCTTCCGGTTTTGAAGAACACTGATTCCAGTCTCCTTAAGGCTTCATCCTTAAAAGCAACTGAAGATAACTGGTGCAATTGGTTCATTGATCACTTGTACTTTCATAGGTGTGGTTCTATGAAATCAAAGAGAATTGCTTGTAACTCATGTCTGAAGATTAGGGATGGGGAAGAAATTTGATTCAGTATGCATTTAAAGAAGGTGAAACAAATAGAAACATAGCCGCCATTCAAAATTCACACTTCTCCAAATTTCTGCAAGGCAATTCTGCAGCCAGGTAACGTGTACAAAAGTGCATATGCTGGGGAGCAATGCATATGTTAGTGAAAACAACTTACAAAAATGCATTATTATCCTGGCAAATGCACTATTACAAGCGAAGTATTTTAATAACAGCAAAAGCTGTGATTTGGGGAGTTGAAAGTCTTCTTATCACGCTCCTTTGCTTGCACAGAGTCTTGCAAATTTCCTCCAAAATGAAGAAATTACACTAGCTTCCTAATGAAAGCACTCACACCTGACGTTTCAATATCAGGAGAATCCTTGATGAAGTCACATGTCATCTCTTTGCTTCTCCACCACAATGAGATACTTTTCTCCTTTTATCTTATTTTACACTTCCACCAAGGATTCTCTTACATCTTGCAGTTGTAATTATAAATTATATTAATGGCTTTTTAAACGTCTTTGTGGGAGAGGGGTTATCAATTTGTTTTTTATTTTGCTTCATTTTGTAATTTGTGTTCTCATTTTGCATTTTTCTGCCCTGAGGTCTTCAGATGAAGAGCAGTATACAAATTTAATAAACACAATTGTTGTTGTTTTGGAAGAATGCATTAAAAATGTGCATGTTGAGAGAAATTTGCCTTAAAATGTGGTGAATTTTCACGAAAACACACACATCCCCGCTATGCAAGCGGATGTGGAAATGCGAATTAAAAAATAAGAAATAGAGAAACCAAAGCTTGACAGATTTGCCCATTCCCACTGAAGACAGAATTCAAAGGAATTGAGAGCAAGCAATTTGACTGCACTTTGCTAACATCCTTGCCAGGACATCAGGGGTGGGTGGGAGGAAGTTACACTTGAATAGAATTCCATATATATATATATATATATATATACACACACACACACACACACACACACACACACATGTGCAGTTCTAGATTCATTTTTCTGGTCTCATTTCCAACGCTGCCTCCGCTGCGTCACTTAGAAGCACTGGCATCTGGCAGTCAATAAATAGCGATCTTTGAAGGGAATAAGTGCTTCTGTTTAATATCAACCAATATCCTTTTTATCAGGAAATAAGCCAGAAGCACCTCTTCAATTAGTCCTTTCTTTCATCCCACGGCCTTCCCAATGTCAAATGCAAGTCTTTTAGATGGCTGCTTCCCTCCAGGGAGTAGCTGGGTGGATTGCAGTGTTTAGACTTTGGCTGGAATTACAGATGTTCCGCAGGCTGAGGAAGAGGAAAAATAAATATTTAGGGTAGTAAGTAGGTTTCCCACCCACTCACCCCAATTATTTTTTATTAGTAAAAGAGAATGATTAGAAGAATCTACTGTAAGGTGCTACCTTTAAAATCCCCCAAAGCATTAGGACTAAGAACAGAGACCGGGGGTTGTTTTTTGCCTTCAGCTTGTTGGGGTTTCTGTGGTTATGTTGGTTGCACGTCTGGAAGGCCATATTATTGTTCTTCAGTTGCTTTCCATGTACAAAAGTATTTCAGGAAGAACCCCTCTTGCTTTGCTTCCTTCTTAGCTTTTTCCGCCTTTCATTTGTGGTATTGAGCTCCAGACTGAATGACCTTTGGGGTCCCTTCCAGCTCAATAGTTCTATTATTTATGTTGTTGTTGTTGTTAATATAGGTTCTAAGGGGTGGCGCTGTGGGTAAAAGCCTCAGCTCCTAGGGCTTGCCGATCGAAAGGTCGGCGGTTCGAATCCCCGCGGCGGGGTGCGCTCCCGTTGCTCGGTCCCAGCGCCTGCCAACCTAGCAGTTCGAAAGCACCCCCGGGTGCAAGTAGATAAATAGGGACCGCTTTCTAGCGGGAAGGTAAACGGCGTTTCCGTGTGCGGCTCTGGCTCGCCAGAGCAGCGATGTCACGCTGGCCACGTGACCCGGAAGTGTCTGCGGACAGCGCTGGCCCCCGGCCTATAGAGTGAGATGGGCGCACCAACCCCAGAGTCTGTCAAGACTGGCCCGTACGGGCAGGGGTACCTTTACCTTTACCTTTAAGGTGAGCCACAACAATTTAAAATATGTTAAAAATTACAACAAACTACAACCACGAGATTAGGTGGACCATAGAAATATATATCCCAATATATTGAATAGGCACACCACACCACAGCCTCCTATAACTGGATGCATACTAGTAGCAAACAACATCTCGGTCTATCGAAAGCTATGCTCTTCTGACTCAGGCAAGATGAAAATCCATGCAACATGGGGGAAATTCATAATTCACCTTGGAGACCACTTTAAACAATTGAACTCTTTTGCAGGATTTGAATAACACTTGTAGTGTAACAAGAACTAGGGTTAAAACAAAAAAAAAATTCCCCCCTTCCAGTAGCACCTTAAAGACCAACTAAGTTAGTTCTTGGTATGAGCTTTCGTGTGCATGCACACTTCTTCAGATACACACGAAAGCTCATACCAAGAACTAACTTAGTTGGTCTTTAAGGTGCTACTGGAAGAGGGGGGAAATTTTGTTTTGACTATGGCAGACCAACATGGCTACCCATCTGTAACAAGAACTAGGGTTATATGGGATACTGAAAAAATGGGAGTGACTTAAAATATGCAGCAGAAAAAGACTAGAGATGGAACCCACGAAAGGGTGGGAGGAAGTCCAGAGATTCGGGTAAATCTTTTGTTGTTGTTGTTGTTGTTGTTGTTTAGTCATTTAGTCATGTCCGACTCTTCGTGACCCCATGGACCAGAGCACGCCAGGCATTCCTGTCTTCCACTGCCTCCCACAGTTTGGTCAAACTCACGTTTGTAGCTTCGAGAACACTGTCCAACCATCTCGTCCTCTGTCGTCCCCTTCTCCTTGTGCCCTCCATCTTTCCCAACATCAGGGTCTTTTCCAGGGAGTCTTCTCTTCTCATGAGGTGACCAAAGTATTGGAGCCTCAGCTTCAGGATCTGTCCTTCCAGTGAGCACTCAGGGCTGATTTCCTTCAGAATGGATACGTTTGATCTTCTTGCAGTCCATAGGACTCTCAAGAGTCTCCTCCAGGACCATAATTCTTTGTTTACTTACCTTTTTATTACTTAAGACTTTGAATGAAGCCTTTAATTTGTAAAACCAAATAAATTTTATATATATATATATATGAGAAAATCCATGCCACCGTCTCCAGCAGAGATCCTGAAAGCTTTGGTGATGGTTTCAGAGCTGAAGACAACCAGTTCAGTTGATCAGACATGTGAACCAGATTTCTGTCCTCCTTTCCTTCTAGTCTGCCAACCTGTTCATGGCATTGGTGTTTGAACTTCGGCTTCTCTCTGCTGGTGCCTTGCTGAGCCTGTGGCAGGGATCTTCATCGAAGTGTCAAGGCAACTGGTAAGACAGCTTCAAAATGGCCGTTTGGTCTGGGTTGATCTGCCAGCTCTGAACTCCAAGAGCTTTTCTGCCCCTTTCACCCAGACTGTCCTTCCCTGGTGCCCTCCAGTTGACTACAACTCGTACCACCCCTGTGTATTTAGTATTTTGTGTTGCCTGAGGCAGTCACTTATCCATTGGCAAAAAGAAGTTCTAAGAAGGGACACCAAACTGCATACGATTTTCACAGCCATCAATACTCTGGTGATCTTCCAGTGTTGATGGATTGCAACTCCCATCAGCTCCAGTCCACATGACCAATGGTCAGGGGGGATGGGGCTTGCCCTCCAGATGTTTGTGGACTACACTAGGTTGCTGAAAATTGGCCCGAAAAATTATTCATCCACTCAACATGCAAGCTGTGAAGGAGTGTGTGGAGGTAACGCTCTGCTTTGCAAAGGCAAACCTCGCACCAGACATGCAACAGTATGTCAGGGAGCATTGCACCTGCTTTCCCTGACCTTTTGCCTTCTCGGCTAGAAAACAGCCGTTTGTCCTCTGACAGATTTGTTTACTAGACATATCGCTTGGCTGGAGCATGACCGGGGACGCAGACGTAATCAAGTATCGGGGAGAACATCTTAGGGAAACACCTGCTGACACGTGTATTTGCTAATGCTGGAAATGTGCTTAGATGGAAATACGTTAAGTTCAGGATGGTTTCACTACAGTTTCCAATTGTTGACTTCTGCAAATAAAAGGAGCCTCTGAAGAGCTAGTCGGCAGCTTGCTTGGAGCATGCTCGCCCACCATGCTTCTGCACAGCTCACCTGCATTCAACCTCCCGTTGTCTCCGTTATTCCTACAGAGTGGTTGAAGAACAGCAGCAGCAAGAGTTGTGACATTCTCAAGGAAGAACCATGATCATTCTGTGGGACCCACCCACCTTAGAGATTTCAGGAAGAAGATGACAGCCAATGGGGTGTGTTCAACTAACTTTTATTCAGGGTAAACCCATTGGAATTAAGGGTAGTGATGTTCTTAGGTCCCTTAATCTCAATGTGCCTACTCTGATTAAAAGTTAATTGAATGCAACCCAATCTTTCTGCAACTAGCAACAAAAGCAGCTACTTCAAAACTATATATTTATTTCCATCCTGGCTATGCTGTAGCTCAGGTGTAGAGCATCCGCAAAAGCTCCAGGTTCAATCCCTGGTATCTCCAAGTAGGGCTGGTGGAAACGCTTGCGTGAAACCCTGGAGAGCTGCTGCCAGTCTGTGTGGGCAGTACTGATCTAGATAGACCAATCGTGGGACTCATTATAAGGCAACTTTCTGCATTCCTCTTGGGTCAAATCAGGTGTGCTTTTCTTTTTGGGTTCCTTTCAGGCAACCTCTAGTGGACGCGCTCCCCTCCTGCGCCACCGAAGCCTGTGTGGTCCTGATGAAAGAGATGATCATCTCTGAAGAAGTAGACGAGGACAAGATGGAATCATTCCTTTGGTCCCTCTCCTTCATCCCTGAGCCTACTGCAGGCATGATTGATGCTCTGACTGTAAGCACGGAAGTGAAATTTAGCTGAGTCAAATTGGATAGCTCAGTCTGTAGAGCATGAGAACCTCCCTGATTTGCACATTCTGAAATGATATGTAAACCAAAACAAAGCCATCTTTTGAAATTCACATTTCTCCAAATTTTGAAGTGCATTTCTCCAGCTATATCCTATCTTCAGAAATGCATATCTTGTGTAAGGTGTGCATAGAAATGCACACATTGGTGAAAGCAGCATACAACAAAAGATTGTATTGGGGGCAGCGTTTTGCAAAAATGTGTACATTAGAGGCAAAGTCCCGTGCAAAAGTTGCTATATTACGAGAAATTTGCACTAAAACACTGATGAATTTCCATGAGAATTTATTTTTTAATGTACAAACTGCTGTGGAAATGTGGGGAACTGGGGTGGGGAAGCTTTGAAAAATGAGAAATGGAGAGAAAACAGAAAAGGACAGCTTCAGCCATTCCTAGCTGAAGGTAGTCTGGGTGATTTGCAATGGGTCGCCAATAGGTTCTCACTCCCAATTAGGTAAAGGTAAAGGGACCCCTGACCATTAGGTCCAGTTGTGGCCGACTCTGGGGTTGCGGCGCTCATCTTGCTTTATTGGCCGAGGGAGCCGGTGTACAGCTTCCGGGTCCTGTGGCCAGCATGACTAAATCACTTCTGGCGAACCAGAGCAGTGCACAGAAACGCCGTTTACCTTCCCGCAGGAGCGGTACCTATTTATCTATTTGCCCTTTGATGTGCTTTCAAACTGCTAGGTTGGCAGGAGCAGGGACCAAGCAACAAGAGCTCACCCCGTTGCGGGGATTCGAACTGCCAACCTTCTGATCGGCAAGTCCTAGGCTCTGTGGTTTAACCCACAGTGCCACCGGTGTCCCTTTCACTCCCAATTACTTAACAGCAATAACAGATTCAGCTGCTGAGATGAAGACAGGTCTGGGGAGAAAACAGGAGTGGATATTGTGTGATGGGACAGTGGACCTGAGTCCTTCTTCCATAATGAAATTCTTGAACTAGGTGTGAAGCACCATCTTCCTTCATTCTACATTGTTCCCTGAGCCATTATTTCATACCTGGATCCAGTCGGTGGACCTTGAGTTTTGAATTAAAGTAGATTTCACAAGCCTGAAGTCTGCCCATCCCTGATTTACTGTAATCACAAACCTGTGTTTATGCGTATTTCCAGCCTCTGCTACAGTCACCACGAAGGAGACAGAGTGCTTTTTTAGGAATAACTGCCCTGGTAAATCACTTCTGTTCCACGAGAAATGACTGTGACCGTGAGCCTGCCATTGGGGGCATTATGCGGATTCTGGAGGGATACCTGGGAAGAAAATGTACCTTGCATGAGTCAGTAGGTATCAGCCAGGTAGGTAGTTCTGAAGCAACTTGAAAGATCAGCTTCTGTTTTCACTTTATCAGCATGTCTTGTTCAGCCTTTAGTAGAACTGAAATGTCACCTATTGAAAATAGATGAATATTCAGATTTTGAAGTTCAGTTTTGGATAGCAGCCATGATAAGCCATGGCCTCCTACAGGGTTCATGTTCTTCCTTCTTCCACTCATCCTCCAGCATCTCTGTCAGGAGGACTTTCAAGGTTTCCCCTTACATTTTTAACTGCTGCTTGCAGCATCATCCAAACCCAACAAACTCTGGTTAATTTTATGGTTTATGAAGCTAGCTTGTTTCGATAAACTGTAGGCAAGATTAGACACAGTTTAGGGTTCAGATGTACAATTAAACTGTAGCTAATTGAAATTGGGGAACCCGTGCTTTACCATAACAGTTTTAGCTATGCAGTGCTCTGATCTGCTTGGGGGGAGAGAGGTAGATATAAATGATTTTTTTAAAGAAGGCACTTTATTTCAACTTCATTTTGAATTTTCAGGTGGAACTAATTTTAAAAGCAATTGGAAATGCAGGACTTGCAGCAGCACGTCTAGTGCCCGTCCTGAGTTCCTGTGCGATGCTGAAAAGCAACCCTACAGAAATCCGACTGGCTGCCATAGAGGCCTTTCGACGTGTTCCTTGTGCAGCCAATGTAGGTGGTGTGTGGTTGGCTTTCCTGTGCTATTTTTGGCCTCTGTATCGTGGTAAAATAAGATGTACGCAATGTGTCTGAGCACCAGGTTGGGGCAGCAAGTCAAGGGGGATGGTGGTAGGGGGGTCATAAAATGCACACATCTCAGGCGTCAAAGGCCAAGGTAAAGAGGTTCATCTTCAGCATTCACCAAACTTAGGGGCTGCCACAGAGAAGGCCCTTTCCCAGAGGAACTGAACTATTTCTTTTGCTTCCTACCTTCCTTTTTAGCATGCTACATTAGTCCGTCTGTATCAAGCCTACAATGAGGATGTAGAAATAAGAATAGCTTCTTATCTCATGGCCATGAAATGTCCCAGTGAAGAATTATTTCACCAAGTTAAATGGACTTTGCAGGAGGAGAAATCCAGCCAAGGTAAGGTGCAACCATTGAAATATTGAGCCTCAGCCTGGTCACAGCTACACTAGGGAATTCTGGGAAGGGTTTTTCTTGCGTACTTTATTGAAAATGAGGGGCAATTCAGGTGAGGGATCCTGTCTGTTTCCCCCTAGCTTCTTGTACTGACTCTCTCCTTGCTGGCCCAGAGTTGTAGCAACAAGGAACTACAGTGGTACCTTGATTCCTGAATGGCTTGGCTCCCAAACAAATCAGCTCCTGACTGCCGCAAAAACCCAGAAGTAAGTGTTCCGGTTTGTGAACCTTTTCCGGAAGCCGAACATCCAACACGGCTTCCGTGGCTTCTGACTGAATGCAGGAAGCTCCTGCAGCCAATCAGAAGCCACACCTTGATTTTTGAATGGTTTCGGGAGTCGAATGGACTCCCGGAATGGATTAAGTTCAAGAACCAAGGTAGCACTGTACGTAATTAAATGAATTAGCAGTGCTTCAACAGAAGCAGGAAGGCAGAGAGGGTAAGCTCTGGGTGTGCAAGGTCAGATGGAAGAGGTGAAAAAAAAGACTGAGGCCTAGATGGCTTCATGCATCCAGTAATCCACTGAACAGAACAACTCATACTGCTGGCCCCTGAACTCCGGGTCGATGGTGGAGTTCAGATCTTGATTACTACATCTAATAGAAAACTCAGGTGGTGGGTACTAATAGATATGTAGTCCAGCTGGAACTAATAAGGAACAAAATGAAGGTATAGGCGTGCCCAGAGTAACTCTGAAGGTTTGCAAAAGTAATAAAAAATTAAAAATAGCCCACCCCTGGGCGGCGGGGGAAGCAGCAGCCCAATGAGGGCTGAGCATGCTCAGTAGCCATTGAATGTTGAGAGTCACTTGGAGAAGAAAAATGGAAAGAGGGAGCATATGAAGTGGCCTCTGGAGGAGGGTGGCCTTTAAAGTGGAACCTTTAAAAAGAGAGGGAAGGGCCGTGGCTCAGTGGGTCGGGCATCTGCTTTTGCATGCAGAAGGTTGCGGGTTCAATGCAATACTAAGCTGGATTCAATGGTAGGATTCAATATAATGATTCAGCAGCTTCCTGGTTTCCTAACTCTTATTAGGATCTGAGAATACATTGCAGGTTTTGCTTAAAAAGGTAAAGGTAAAGGGACCCCTGACCATTAGGTCCAGCCATGGCCGACTCTGGGGTTGCAGCACTCATCTCGCTTTACTGGCTGAGGGAGCCGGCGTACAGCTTCCGGGTCATGTGGCCAGCATGACTACGCTGCTTCTGGCAAACCAGAGCAGCACGTGGAAACGCTGTTTACCTTACCACCGGAGTGGTACCTATTTATCTACTTGCACTTTGACGTGTTTTCAAACTGCTAGGTTGGCAGGAGCTGGGACCGAGCAACAGGAGCTCACCCCGTCGCAGGGATTCGAACCACCAACCTTCTGATCGGCAAGTCCTAGGCTATGTCTTCCCAAACCCCACCTGTTTTTTAGGTTTACACCTGTCTCTTATTTGATTTTAAGTGGGTTCCTTTGTCTGGCGTCACCTCTCTGAACTTCTGGAAACAGATGACCCGCTGAAGCAACATCTTAAAAATTCCCTTCCGAATGACATCATTGACAAAGAATTTGAGGGGGAGACATGGAAGTTTTCTTCATATTCAGATGTTACCTTCCACTCGGGTAGGTTTATAAACATCTGTACCTTATGGACTTCACAATGAATGAGTGATCAATGACTCCTTCAATTTTAACTTTATAGATCAGACCACAAGCATTTGGATGAACGATAATTCCCAGATCCTCTACTTTCATTTTGAAAAATAGTAGGTTTCTAGCATTTATAGAACCTAAAATATAGCACAAAATGTACAGACACTATTATTCTCATTTCTAAATTTATTTTAATTCATTCATTTATTTAACTCATGCATGCATTTATTTATGAGTATTTATAAACCCATTCATATTTTAAAAACATTTCTAAGCAGTATACAATGTTGTTGTTGTTAATGGTACAACCTAAAACCAATATAAAAGCATATAAAACAGGAATTTGCAGATACAAATACATCAAATAGGATCAGGGAAAGCCTGGAGAAAAATAGATTTGTGATAAATCATCCTCTTTTTTTACTTTAACCCCTCCCCACACAAAAAAATATATATCTGTGGATGCCCACTGTTATAGATCAGCACAGTATATTCCTAGATCAAACATAAGGGCACAGCACTATACATTTAAATAAGTGGTATACCAATTCAAACAGTCATAGCTTCCCCCACCCCAAAGATTTGACTTATTTTTTCCCTTTCAGTGAAGTAACCAGAAGCTTCCCAGAGTTCTGTAATATAGACACTTCTTCTCTGCTCCTCATTAGGTATTAAGGTCAACTACCAGGACTTTCAGTTCCTGACAGAGAGCAACTCAGTCATTTTGGTCTCAGCTCAATCTGTGTGTTGTTGTTTTTTCAATGTGGCTTCTTATTGGAAGCCTCTGCTCACACATAAACCTACATTAGCCCTCTCTACAGGCTGGGAGGATGGAGGGGGAAAGTAATCCTCCTTCCCCAAGGGGGATTACTTTCTTCCTCCTCAAAAAGCAGTCTTTTCCCAGAAGGGTCTCCAACCATTAGCTCCTATGGCAACAAATGGCCTGTACTTGGCCAGCCCTTATAAGTAACAAAGCCAGACTTGTTTGGCAGATTTGACCACTTAAGCAAGTTCTTTTGTTGGCCAACAACCTCATCACTGAGCTGAACAGTTCAGCTCAACCCCCAGACCCATTAGGATACAAAATAAATCCCTCCACAATGAAATCAAGCAGGTGGGTTGGCCTAACTTTCTTCCCAATTCTAGTGCCTCCAGGCTGTGCCCCTCAACAGGCCACAGCTGTCAACGTTTCCCTTTTTTTCAGGGAAATTCCCTTATTCCGAATAGGATTCCTTGCAAGAAAAGGGAAAAGTTGACAGCTATGCAACAGCCCCACCCCAAACCCTCATTGACTGCAAGGCTGGAATGTGTCCTGGAAGAAGCTGACAGGTGAGACAGAGCTGCTTCGCTAGCTCCCTGGCAGGTGAGTCACTTCTGCCTACTAGGAGGGGAAGGGGCAAAGCAGTGGAGAGATCAGTGTGTTGCAGATGCACTGGTGAAGACGAACAGTGCCCCCTGTCTCCCTCCCAGTAAGACACAGTGAGCCACCTGCCAATTCTTGCTTCTGGATCTACGTAGAAAACCTCTGGCTTTCCCTGTACAAAGTGTTGTGGAAATCAAACCACAAGACAATTTTTATTTTTTATTTTTTGTATCACATGCCTGAAGCTCTTCTTTATTCAAAAGTGCACCAGGGAGAGGTCCCTTAATACGTTTGTGGCAAGGAGTCTTCTGAGCATGAAACAAAGTGTATAATATTTGATTCAGGTAGGTAACGGTGTTGGTCTGACGCAGTCGAAATAAATAAAAAAAATTGTCCAGTAGCACCTTAGAGACCAGCTAGGTTTGTTCTGGGTATAAGTTTTCGTGTGCATGCACACTTCTTCAGATACACTGAAACAGAAGTCACCAGACCCTTATATATAGTGGGAGGGTGGGGTGGGGTTTTTTCAGAAGGGTAGTAGGAGGTGGGTGATGGCTCAATGGGTATGGTAAACCTGTTGACGGCTGTTAACGACTGCAATTAGTCCTACAGGAAAAAGCAAGGGATAGTATGCAGATGACCAAAAATAGCTTTAGCATATGCAATGAGACAATAATCCAATATCTCTAGGCAGACCAGGTCTCTCTATAGTTTTCAGTTTAGTAAAGGTAAAGGGACCCCTGACCGTTAGGTCCAGTTGCGGACAACTCTGGGGTTGCGGCACTCATCTCGCTTTATTGGCTGAGAGAGCCGGCGTACAGCTTCCGGGTCATGTGGCCAGTATGACTAAGCCGCTTCTGGCGAACCAGAGCAGCACACGGAAATGCCGTTTACCTTCCTGCCGGAGTGGTACCTATTTATCTACTTGCACTTTGACATGCTTTCAAACTGCTAGGTTGGCAGGAGCTGGGACTGAGCAACGGGAGTTCACCCCGTCACGGGGATTCGAACGGCCGACCTTCTGATTGGCAAGACCTAGGCTCTGTGGTTTAGACCAGTGTTCCCCAACCTTGGGCCTCCCGCTGTTTTTGGACTACAACTCCCATCATCCCTCGCTAGCAAGACCAGTGGTCAAGGATGATGGGAATTGTAGTCCAAAAACAGCTGGAGGCCCAAGGTTGGGGAACACTGGTTTAGACTACAGTGCCAGCCACGTTAGTAGTAAGTTGTAATTCAGCAACTTCTCTTTCAAGTCTATTTCTGAGATTCTTTTGTAATAAGACAGCTGCTTTGAGATCCTGTGTTGAATGTCCTGGGAGACTGTTCTCCTACTGGCTTCTCTGTTTTGTGATTCCTGATGTCAGATTTGTGTCCATTTATCCTTTGGCTTAGGGTTTGGCCTGTTTGTCCAATAGAGAGAGCTGAAGGGCACTGCTGCCCCTTCTTCGTATCTGAAGAAGTGTGCATGCACACAAAAGCTTATACCAAGAACAAACTTAGTTGGTCTCTAAGGTGCTACTGGACAATTTTATTTTATTTTCGTATAATATTTGTACAGTAAATGTCACAAAGAAAACAATTATTAACTTCCTCAAACATAGTGAAAATTTGCAAAAAGCTCAAAACAATATTTCAGCAGGTTAACTGGAATAGTTGTTTGCCCCAAGATTTAGCTCACATAGCATTTATTCTGCTTTACTGGGAGACTAGTGGTTACACATGTTAGAACATTTTTGCACAACTTTGTTTTTGTGCCAAGAGCAGCACCTGAATAATAGAATAATAGATGTGCAGAGTTGGAAGAGACCCCAAGGGTCATGTAGTCCCAACCCCCTGCAATGCAGTAATCTTTCACCCAACTTGGGGCTCAAACCCACGACCTTGAGATTAAGAGTCTCATGCTCTACCAACTGAGCAATCCCAAGTCAGCAAATGAAGACAAGAAAAGGCACTCTGCAGCCTTGTAGTGGGACAGCCCATGGGTACAGCCAACCACCTCAACCAAACTGTGACAAAATTTCGACTGACCAGGTATCTTGATATTTTAACTTTGCAGCAGCTGCAAGCACAAACGTCGAGGCCCAGCTCATCTTTTCTCCAGCGTCTTTCATCCCACGCTCAATAGCAATGAATTTGACCATCCATGCACTGGGACGGGCTATCAATCTCCTGGAGGCAAGTTCCCCTCCGAAACATACTGATAGCTAAATTCTGTGAGCAGTTTGTGTGAATGGGATTTGTTTATAGTTTGTTTTTATTGACAGATTTAAATGTTCACAATTTGCACTTCCATAAAATATATCCGAATATAAATAAAATCAGATAATTACAGTGGTACCTCGGGTTAAGTACTTAAATCGTTCCGGAGGTCCGTACTTAACGTGAAACTGTTCTTAACCTGAAGCACCACTTTAGCTAATGGGGCCTCCTGCTGCTGCTGCGCCGCCAGAGAACGATTTCTGTTCTCATCCTGAAGCAAAGTTCTTAACCTGAAGGACTATTTCTGGGTTAGCGGAGTCTGTAACCTGAAGCATATGTAACCTGAAGCATATGTAACCTGAGGTACCACTGTATACATAAAACAGAATTTAAAACATCAATAAAACATTAGCAAATAAGTGGTTGGTCAAAAAAGAAAATTCATCTGTTTAAACATCTCCAGTTCCCCCCTCCCAACCATCCAATGCTGCTGTGATGGCCCAGCAGCTGTGAGAGCCCAGTTTGTAATCCCAGTGTAATTTGTAGCACCATCTGCTGTTGGCCACATGAACTGCAGCATGACAACACCCTTAGGAAAATATGTACAGGCAGCGACCATTTTACACGTGTTCTTCCCCCCCCCCTTCATTTTGCACGTGTTCAATTGATGTGGGACCACTGATGCGCGGTTCATTTGGACCCAGAAGAGGGCGTAACAGGGGCAGGACATAACGGGGTGTAGCAGGGCAGGGCGGTCTTATGCACACTCCACCGACGCATGCAAATGCTCAGAATGCAACCGCCGCACAAAAAGGGAGTTGCCTGTATTAGGAGAGAAATTATTGGACCAGGATCACCCAGTAAGCTATCCTGCATTTCCTTTTGTGCTGATGTGCAGGGATGTTCTTATCAATGGCCTTCTAATACTGTCTGTCATTTCTTAGATTACCATAAGGTTGGGGAACATGGAAGATATCATGCAAAAGTTATTTGGCCTCCATCCAGCTGAAGATGCCAAAGGGAGATTCCACAAGGCAGAACCTCCCATTGAGACGGGACGTAAGACTTCTCTGAATAAACCAACATTTGAGAGAAATGATCCATCGTCTAAAGAAAGCAAGCCCAGCGCAAGGAAGGAGAAGCAGAAGTGCCCAAGTGGGCAGTACAATAAGATGAGTGAGTTAGCCAAAAAGGTAACTTAATATGTGGAATCCATAGTGTTCTATTGTGAGTGCTAACCTCAGTAGAAACAATGATACCTCGGACAGCTCCACACAAGATTCACACTGAACATATTCTAAGTTCAAATACAGTGGTACCTCGGGTTAAGTACTTAATTCGTTCTGGAGGTCCGTTCTTAACCTGAAACTGTTCTTAACCTGAAGCACCACTTTAGCTAATGGGGCCTCCCACTGCTGCCGCGCCACCGGAGCCCGATTTCTGTTCTCATCCTGAAGCAAAGTTCTTAACCTGAAGCACTATTTCTGGGTTAGCACAGTCTGTAACCTGAAGTGTATGTAACCTGAAGCATATGTAACCCGAGGTACCACTGTATTGCTTCAGCAACAGACATTCTCAGGCTGAGCCTTAAATAAAAGCTGCAGTTCTGTGTTCTTGGCTAGATCCATTTTTGCAGAGAGGAAGCTCTTCATTTAAAGGGGTCCAGCCTGGTGTAGCAACTGTTTGTTCAGACAGTGAGAGAGATTCTGGTTGCACCCAGGCTTTTTGAGCTGGAGTCCTCTGAGTCAGAGGAAGGCAAGACAGCACAATGTTCCATAGTGTTTTATTGCAAATGCTAACATCAATAGAAATGGGGGTACCTTGGACAGCTCCTTTGACAGTTTGGGCTGAATACATTCATAGAATCATAGAAGTGTAGAGCTGAAAGGGACCCCAAGGGTCATCTAGTCCAACTCCCTGAAATGCAGGAATCTTTGCTAAAATATCCATAACAGATGGCCATTCAACCTCTGCCTAGAGACCTCCAAGAATGAAAAGTCTACCACCTTCCAAGGGAGTCCGTTCCAATGTCAAACAGCTCTTACTGGAAGCAAATCCTTCTTGATGTTGAGTTGGAATCTCCTTTCTTGCAACTTGAACCCATTTATTTGAGTCCTACCCTCCAGAGCAGAAGAAAACAAGCTTGTTCCATCTTCCATGGGGCAGCCCTTTAGATATTTCAAGATGGCTATCATATCTCCTCTCAATCTCCTCTTTTCCAGGCTAAATGTACCCAACTCCCTCAAACATTCCTCATAAGGCTTGGTTCCATCTTGGTCGTCCTCCTCTGCACACATTCCAGCTTGTCCATATGCTTTTTAAATTATGGTGCCCAGAACTGGACACAGTACTTGAGATGGGGTCTGACCAAGGCAGAGTAGAGTGGTGCTATTACTTCCCTTGATCTGGACGCTATACTTCTGTTGATGCAGCCTAGAACAGCATTACCTATATTTCCTCTGCTGCATCACACTGTTGACTCATGTTAAGCTTGTGCTCTGCTAAGACCCCTAGATCCTTTTCACATGTACTACTGGCAAGCCAGGCGTCCCCCATCTTATTTTTGTGCTACTGGTTATTCCTGCCTAAGTGCAGAACCTTACATTTGTCCCTACTGAAATTCATTTTGTTAGCTTGGGTCCAGTTCTCCAATCTGTTAAGTTCATCTTGAATCCCGATTCTGTCTTCTGCAGCATTAGCTACCCTTCCCAGTTTGGTGTCCTCTGTAAATTTGATAAGCAGCCCCTCAATTCCTTTATCCGAGTCATTTATAAAGACGTTGAATAACAACAGGCCCAGAACAGAACCCTGTGGCATCTCACTTGTCACCTTTTTTGGGGATGACAAGGAACCATTAGTGAGCACTTTTGGGGGTTGGTTGGATGTTATGGGAGTATGCTTCAGATATTGCTTCAGCAACACTCCTCAGACTGAGCCTTCTTAGCTTTGTCTCCAGGGCTTGTTCTGCCCTTGTGAAGAGGAAGTTCTTCGTTCACAGGCTGATTTAGGAGTTGTTTACTCCGAGAAAACAAGGGAGACTCTGGTTGTAGGCCTTCTGAGCTGGAGTCCTCTGAGTCGTTCTTGGACTGAGGCAATACAGGTAGCAGGGGCTCTTCCTGAGTAACCACAGTTTCCTAACTGGTGTGTTTTTAGCTTATTCTTTAGTTCCAGTTCCTTGCTCCCTCCTGATAGTTGCCTTTGGCTCATCCCTGACATGGATTCCTCATTCTGAGATCTCTGGCACTTTGCATACGCATTATTATCCCTTTTTAACAATAGATCACTTTGGGCGTTTGTTTCAGAATTACTTTCTACCACTATTTGATGTAGTTGCTTCACACGCACCACTCCCCACTCCCTTTTCTCTTTCCTTCTGCATCAGTTCACCAAAAGGATGGGAAAGAAGAAGAAACCAAAATGTAGTCTGAGCATAAAAGTCTTTGGGAATGAGCTTGCTGTTTTGGACTGCGGAGATCTGAGAAGTCAAGCAAAACTCTATTACCTGAACCTGGTGGAACTAGTGGTAAAACTGCTAAAGGTAAGGGAATCGTGAATGGTCTGGTGCTTTCATTGATGATTGACTCCAGCTCCATCCAGCATAGCCTACGCTCAGAGACCAGAGGTGCCATTTTCTGAAGCGCATTGAGGCGGCCCAACGTCACATCGTGCAACATTGTAATGTTGCACACATGGTGTCACACAATGTCCTGATGTTGCTCCAACAATCGAGAGACCAGGCCCCCTAAAAAAAACCTACTGAGGGGGCCCACAGTGCCTCAGCCCCCTGGAACCAATGCTTCTGTCAGAGATGGTGGGAGCTGAAGCCCCATAACAACTGGGGGGCAAGAGGTTGTGCGAACCTGGGTTTGAGTGTCCATACTGGAAACAGGAAAACCCAGATTTGAATCCCCACTCAGCCTTGACGTTCAGTGGAACTGAGCCAGTCATACTCTCTGTCTACCCTACCTCACAGGATAGTTTTAAAAACACAATGAGAAGGGGACAGAGCACTGGACTTGATGGTCTTTTGGTGGGGAGGGGCTCTTTAGATTATGTCAGAATGTAGTGAACCCACCTTGCTTCATTTGGGAACCTACCTGCCATTTTGCTGTGTGGGTCCTGGACATCTGCCCCCATATCCTGCTCTGACAGCACCACTAGTTGAAGAGCCATGCATGCTGCCTTGAAGGAAAGGTGAGCAATGTATGTCTATGTCAGGCATAGGCAAACTCGGCCCTCCAGATGTTTTGGGACTACAACTCCCATCATCCCTGACCACTGGTCCTGTTAGCTAGGGATGATGGGAGTTGTAGTCACAAAACATCTGGAGGGCTGAGTTTGCCTATGCCTGGTCTATGTCACTATAGTCCCATAGGGCCCAAAGCATTTGTTGGCTTTCTCTTGTACAGCGCCAGCACTGGCGATGGTAATTGTGCCAACAAACAAGTGCTTAGCCATCATGGATATTATTGCACTACCATTTTATGTTTTTATGTAACCATTTCCAACAGGGTCAAGAAGTCCAGTTCAATAAGAGGTTGAGTTTGGCCACAGAGGAACTGCTGTTCCCAGCAATCTCGGGTTTGCCCGTCCTCCTGGCTTTAAATGCCTCAGCAGCAGTCAGTGCAGCAATCCAAGGCAATATGGACTTTAGACAACGGAGCAATTTTTTCGTCAATGGCTATATCAAGCCAAGGTATACACCTGCCTTTCTTTTTTTGCCTGGAGCTTTTGAAGCAGACCCGTGATCAAGGTCTGTAAAAGGCTAGGGAACCACTTTGATTTCCTCTGTCTTGATGCCAGGAGTGGGTTTCAGGGGCAGGCAGCCAAAACACAAACAACATCTGTGAAGTTAACTCTTCATTCAAAGAAACAAGACAGCTCAGAAGGCCAGGCCTAGTGAGCAAAGCAACTCATCCCCTAGGGTAGATCTCACCTCTGTAAGTACAGACTGAAGGCCCTCACCTTCCCACATTTCCCTAAGTCTCCTCCTCCTGCAGGTCCCTCTCAAGCAATCTGAGATTCCGTCGCCTTGTCTGTCTCTGCTCCTCCCTCTTCATGCCTCTTCTGGTCCTGGAAGATGAGGGGGGAAGATAGCTGGTCGCAGCAGGAGAGCAAGACCCCCTGGCTTCTTCAGCAGCCTGCCTCATCACTGCCTCTTGGCCCTCTTCCTCTCCAGCCTTTGCTTCTGCCTCTGATTCTGGACTGCTCTCTGCCACAGCCTCTTCCTGCTTACTAAGCCCTGTTACCTCTTCTGCTTCCAACACCTCCTCCTCCCAGCCTGCTCCCTCTTCTCCCTTTGACCACTCATCGTCATCCCACCAGCAATCCCCAGACTCCCAGCCTTTTTCCTTCGGGGGTTCCCTTGGGGTTTCCCCAGCAGGTGCCTCTCACCATTCTTCTGCCTCCAGCCAGTCCCTGACACTTGATTTTACCTGTTGATACACGTGGCTGTCTTTGGTAATGTCCGGAGGCAAAATCTGGTGGTAATAATAATAATAATAATAATAATAATAATAATAATAATTTATTTTTATCCCGCCCTCCCCAGCCAAAGCCGGGCTCAGAGCGGCTAACAACAATAAAAGTAACACAACATTCTAAAATCAATTCATTTAAAAATCAATTCAAAATCAAATTCATGGCAACCATTGGGCTAGAGTTCTGTGAGGATTACCAAAGGAGGGGGTCAGACTGCGCCTTGGCCAAAGGCCTGGTGGAACAGCTCTGTCTTGCAGGCCCTGTGGAAAGATGTCAAGTCCCGCAGGGCCCTAGTCTCTTGTGACAGAGCGTTCCACCAGATCGGAGCCACAGCCAAAAAAGCCCTGGCTCTGGTTGAGGCCAGCCTAACCCCCCTGTGGCCCGGGACCTCCAAGATGTTTTTGTTTGAAGACCGTAAGGTCCTCCGTGGGACATACCAGGAGAGGCGGTCCCATAGGTACGAGGGTCTTAGGCCATATAGGGCTTTAAAGGTTAAAACCAGCACCTTAAACCTGATCCTACCAACCACTGCCCTAACTTTTTACAGAGGTAGTCCACCAGAATACCCTCTAGGATTTTGCAGATGAAAACACCCCTGTGCTCACAACCAAGGAGCAAACTCTATCCATTCTGCTACCATACATTAAAAGTGGGGCCCTGCAGCGTGGAGTGCTTCTTTCCAGGGTCTCAGAAATGCCATTTCTCCTCTTCCTTTTTCATCTCCAACACTATGTCAGCACACTGTGCTTGCTGAGCATACTCAGTCCTCACGGGGTGATTTCCCCCAGGTTGGGAGGAGGGAATAGCAGGCAGATGCAGCCCTAAAACAAAGATGTCGCTCTTGACCATGCAACCTGTTTCTCCCTGTGCTTCTTGGTAGTGCTGTCTTTCAGATTTCTGCCCAAATGGGAACTGTGGGAACTCTGGGGAAAACTGGCATGAGCTGGTCAACTGGATTTAGGTCGTCTGCCAGCCTTGATGGAGGGATCCAAGTGAAAAAGGGGAAAGAGGTTAAGGTTTTTCTGAACACTCCCGAAGAATCTATGGAGATGGTTTATTTCAGGTAAAGTCCACCGGTATTGCCCATGTCCTCATATTCTAGGATCTGAATGATAATTTTATTAAATGCTTTTTATACAAATATCTGCAGTTGAGTTCTGTGTGGTTTCCCCCCCAGTGAAGGCTAGAAAACTTTGGAAAATTAATTAATGGATGCCCTGATGCAACATGTTTCTGGTCTTCACTCCAAGTGCTGGCTTGGAGATTCCACGAGTGCAACCATCCTAGTTCACTCTTTCCCATTCTGGTTTTCAAATTAGTTTTTCTTAAAACTGGGGATGCCAGAGATCAAATCTGAGATCTTTTGCATACAAATCATATGCCCTACCTCTGAACTCTTGTCCCTTCCTTAAATCCATTGTAAATAATAATAATAATAATAATAATAATCACACGATGTTGTCTTCTTGTATTGAATTGTGCTGTCTTTGCTTCTTTTTTACAGCTCTGAACTGTATTCAATGACGGTGGATGGAATGGAAACTGCTCACGGGTTCCCAAGCCATAGCGAGACTAGATCATGCACAAGTGAGGAAGGTAAGTTTTTATCATTTACGTCTAATATATAGCAACCAGTTGTCACCTTGCTCTTAACTATCATTGGGAGCATGTTCCTTCAGGAGCCAAACGTCCCCCCAAATTTTGCCTGCAGAAAATGGAAACTCTGCAAACAAGGGTTAGCAACAGAGAATGTGTATGAGGAATAATGAATACAGATTTATGGCAAACTGACATCTGAGATGAATGCTGTTTAGAAATCATAGAGTTGAAAGGGACCACGAGGATCATCTAGCCCAACCCCTTGCAATGCAGGAGTCTTTTGCCCAATGTGTCACATGCTTTACCAACTGAGCTATCCAGGCATCCTCTGAACATATTCCCTCCTGCTAATTCCTTTTACCCCGCTTCATCTTTTTCTTTTTCAAGTTTACACCCCATATTTCCATTTAAAAATGTGTCCTGAGTGGCACAAAATGAACGGAAATAGGCAACCGTAACAAAATATATGAGAAGATTAAAAACAAGTCAATGAAACAGCCCGGAAAGCAATAAGACCTGTACAGGATGAAAGTGTGAAAGAAATCATGGAGGGTGAGCTGCTAACCCTGTGGCTGTGTTCTACCTGCCTAGTCAGAGACAGTATGCCTCTCAAGGCCAGCTATGAGGACAACGGGGGGTTGAATGTAGGTGAGCTGTGCAGAAGCACGCTGGCAAGCATGCTCCAAGCAGGCTGCCGGTTAGTTCTGCAGAGGCTCCTTTTATTAGCAGAAGTCAACAATTGGAAACAGTAGGGAAACCACTCTGAATATGACGTATTTCCATCTAAGCACATTTCCAGCATTAGCAAATACACGTGTCAGCAGGTGTTTCCCTAAAATGTTTTCCCTGATACTTGATTACATCTGCGTCCCCGGTCATGCTCCAGCCAAGCGTCATGTCTAGTAACCAAATCTGTGAGAGGACAAACCTCCACAACTAGGAATCAAAAGTGGAGAGTGTGCTTTAGGGCTCAGGTCTTGCTTGCGGGCTCCCCATAGGCATTTGGTTGGCCACTCCAGGATGCTGCACTAGATTAGCTCTGGCCTGCTCCAGGGGGCCTCTTCTAATGTTCTGATAGAAGACCGGAACATGACAAATTAGCCGGATTAATTCTTTGCATTGGAAGGTGTCAGATAAGAACCAGAACTTTTATTTTTGAAGGTGGCACCTGAGCAGCGATGACAAAGGTGGCAAAGGAAGGAACTGCCTGAGCTAGGGCTGGAGAAGTCTTCATCAGAGAGTACATAAAATGATTTAAATGTGAAATGACTGATTGGTTGAAATGCAGTTTCCTAAAAACAGCCCTTCTCCTTTCTTGGATTCACCAGATGAACTATTCTCTTCCTTTTACCCACCCCCCTTTCCCCCCACCCCTCTTTCAACCAGTGTCGAAGGCATTGGGCTGGCAACTGTGCTCCGAGATCTCTACCCCTGACAATGGGACCAGCGGTTTCATTCTTCCATTTCCCGGACCAGCAAAATTTGCCATAACGTTAAAGAAGCAAGACCGAAGCCTGTACCAGTATTTAATGAAAGCTGCATATAATTATATTTCTCAGGTTCAGACACTGCCCTTCAATCTGGATATGTATTACTCATTCCTTCCACATGCAATGATCAGGCTGCAAGGGCCGACGCATGTTTTCACTGGTGCGATGATATGGGGCAGATTGTAGTGGTAATTGCAGAGAAGAAGGCCCTGTGTCCTTGAGAATTGGAAAAGTGGGGGAGGGGAGTAGAGGCAGGGTACACCGCCCCCTTCCCATAGCGGTCCTGATATAAAGCTACAATGTAATGCCACCTAGAACTTGAAAGGAAAGTGCTATTTATAAATAAATCCCAACATAATAATAATAATAATAATAATAATAATAATAATAATAATAATATTTTATTATTTATACCCCGCCCATCTGGCTGGGTTTTCCCAGCCACTCTGGGTGGCTTCCAACCGAATATTAAAAACAATACAGCATCAGACATTAAAAACTTCCCTAAACAGGGCCGCCTTCAGTTGTCTTTTAAAAGTAAAATAGTTGTTTATTTCCCTGACATCTGCTGGGAGGGTGTTCCACAGGGCAGGTGCCACTACCGAGAAGGCCCTCAGCCTGGTTCCCTGTAACCTCACTTTTTGCAGGGAGGGAACCACCAGAAGGCCCTCAGAGCTGGACCTCATTGCAACTAATTACTAAAACAACCGCCCATATGTTTGCATGAGACTATTAGAAAGATGCCTACCTACAGGGTTGCCATACATCTAGGATTTCCAAGACTGTATCTAGCCGTGTCTGGGCAGAAATCGGGCAAATGTCCAGTAAAATCCGGACATATGGCAGCCCATGTCGGCAGTGCTTTTTTTGCCTATTTTTGATAAAAATAGCTCAAAAATGGCAAAAAAAATTGCACTTTTGCCCAAGAAAGCTCAACAACTTTTCCATCCAGATTTTCACTGTTTGAAATATGGCAACACTACCTACCTATCATAGCTGCAGCTTCATAGGATAGCCTCTGTATATACTATGTTTTATGATTGCATCACAAAGAGCGCAGTCCTTTTGCTAACGCCGTAACATGGGCAATGAGCATCAGGAGTTAAGACGCAGCCTGCTGGATCAGACCAAAGTTAGTTTACACCACATATCCAAATATATCCAAATAGTATCTCAAAATAGTTTACAAAATATATCCAAATATATCCAAATAGTATCTCAAAATAGTTTACAAAATCACATACGAAACAATTTCAACCACACCATACACACAACTACTGGGGAAAAGCTCATTCCGACAATGAATCTTTCTGAAGCTCCTGCAGATAAAATTGGCAATTTCTAATTCCTTAGGAAAAAAATTTTTGACAAACCCCAGCTTGAATTAATAGCGGATCAGGTGCCTGACCTCTCTCCTTCTCTAGAGCCCCATAACCTTGGGGAGGGCAGCACCCCACACCTCGCCCCCCCCCAGGCTCCACTTAACCAGGCACATTTTCTCTCAACAAAGCTGATGCACGCACATCACCAATGCATTGTTTCCTTCCCGTAATACAGATACAGTATTCCCCTCCATACATTAAAGGGGCCCAAACAATATCTCGTTGCTGGAATGACCAGACAGTGAGCTGTATCTGACTAAGTTCTACTCAGAATAAACTCATTGAAATTAATGGGCTTAAGTTAGCCATCTGGAGGGCCACAGATTCCTCACCCGTCCTCTATAAGCCAGAAAGAGCAAGTTAGCCACAGGTGTGCAAGAACTGCCCATGTCCCCAACTCCCAACAGTTCTACTGCAGGTGTTACTAGTAAGAGCAGTAATGGTAATTGTAGTTCTTCTTTTTCTTCCCAGAAAGGTTCCTGGATCCCAAGTGAAGCTGGCCTGCATTTCTTTATAGGGACTCCAAAATCTGAGTTGAAAAGGGAGATTGCTATCAACTTCCATTTGAATATCCCCCAAAAGAAATTCAGAATTGAATTTATCCACCCCAAGAAAAAAATGCAAGTGAATGGTAAGATTCCCATCACCACCCATTAAAAGGCTGTTGACTCCCATTTAAAATGTGTTGTCTCTTCCATTGTGAGAGAGGTAAATGTAAGGCTTAGGTCACTCACTAGGAGTAGAGATCATGAATTTTACCTTGGATATTATAATTAACACAGGCTCATGCACTGCTATTCCATCACATAACGTCCGTCACCTGATGATACCTGAGATTTGACACATCCCATGAAATTTTCCTTTCATTCATTCTGCAGAATTTGTTAAATACTGTTACTGTTGTTAAATAATGGTAGAATAATCTACCATTTATTCCTGTTTTACAGATAGGACTACTGAGGTTGATGAATGGTGTGTGTGTGTGTGTGTGTGTGTGTGTGTCTGTGTGTTTTATGTAACCAGAAGCACACCATACTTCCATGGTAAATGTGTGACTAGGACCCAAAGTACCCTGCAACTATGCCAGCTTTCATGCATGCGGATTATTTTATTTATTCGTTTAATATTACATTTCTAATCTATCCCCCCTTTCCTCCATGTTGCTCAAGGTGAGGTACGTGGTTCTTAATCCCCTCCAATTTATCCCATTGACAGCACTGTGAGGTAGGCTAGGCTGAGAGACTATGACTGCCCCAAGGTCCCCTCATGAGCTTCATGGCTGAATAGTACTACTACTGCTACTACTACTACTAATAATAATAATAATACAGTGGTACCTCGAGTTACAGACGCTTCAGGATACAGACTCAGCTAACCCAGAAATAGTACCTCGGGTTAAGAACTTTACCTCAGGATGAGAACAGAAATCGTGCGGCGGCAGCGGGAGGCCCCACTAGCTAAAGTGGTACCTCAGGTTAAGAACAGTTTCAGGTTAAGAACAGACCTCCAGAACGAATTAAGTTCTTAACCCGAGGTACCACTGTAATAATAATTTATTTATACCCCACCCACCTGGCTGGATTTCCCCAGCCACTCTGGGTGGCTTCCAGCAAAAGATTAAAAATACATTAAAACACCAGTCATTAAAAACTTCCCTAAACAGGGGTGCCTTCAGATGTCTTCTAAAAGTCAGATAGTTGTTTATTTCCTTGACATCTGTTGGGAGGGTGTTCCACAGGACGGGTGCCACTACTGAAAAGGCCCTCTGTCTGGTTCCCTGTATCCTCTTCTTGTAGTGAGGGAACCGTCAGAAGGCCCTCGGCGCTGGACCTCAGTGTCCGGGCTGAACAATGAGGGTGGAGACGCTCCTTCAGATATACTGGGCCAAGTAAGGATTTGAACCCTGGTTTATCAGGTCCTAGTCCAACACTCTAACCACTACACCACGCCGGCTATCAATGGGCAAATCAGCAAATAAAAATCACATACACTTCCTTCTGTATCTATCAGGAAACATTGAAGCCTCTAGAAATTCACGTGTGGGGCATCTGGAGCTGATAGTTGATGATGACAACATCTACTACATCAAGGTAAGCGTGCTCTTGCAGCCAAGGATATTGTGAGCACAGCATGGCATGAGCAAAGGAACAAGATGATAAGCTGCTCACCAGAGCAGAGAGCTGTCTGCCTTGATTGTGCAACATCCTTCCTAAGGTCTATAATGTAAAGGTAAAGGGACCCCTGACCATTAGGTCCAGTCATGGCCGACTCTGGGGTTGCGGCGCTCATCTCATTTTACTGGCTGAGGGAGCCGGCGTACAGCTTCCGGGTCATGTGGCCAGCATGACTAAGCCACTTCTGGCGAACCAGAGCAGCACACGGAAACGCCGTTTACCTTCCTGCTGGAGTGGTAACTATTTATCTACTTGCACTTGACATGCTTTTGAACTGCTAGGTTGGCAGGAGCAGGAACCGAGCAACGGGAGCTCACCCCGTCACGGGGATTCGAACCGCCGACCTTCTGATCAGCAAGTCCTAGGCTCTGTGGTTTAACCCACAGCGCCACCAGCGTCCCAAGGTCTATAATGTATCCCACAGCTATTGCTTACCGTTGGCTATGTTCTCTCTCCACTCACAAAAGGTGGTATGCCTTTGAATGCCAGTTGCTGGGAATCTCACGTGGGAAGAATGCTATTGCACTCAGGTTCCGCTTGCAGGTTTCGCAGAGGCATCTAGTTGGCCACTGTGAGAACAGGATGATGGACTAAACTTGGTTGGTTAGAACGTGGTGCTGATAACCCCAAGGTTGCAGGTTCAATCCCCGAATGAGACAGCTAGATATTTCTGCATTGCAGGAGGGTTAGTTAGAATTAGATGATCCTCAGAGTTCCTTCTGACTCTACAATTCTTTTCCCCCCCAAAATTTTTTTTATTCATTTTATAACACAAATAAAAAACACAAACAGAAAAGACAAACAATACAAACAAATTCTTGTCATATCCTTATTTTTCTAAACATTGTTAAGTGGGCTACCCCAAGTCCCACCTATCTGATTTTCATTTTACTTCATCTTTAGCAGTTTACATGTATCATAATTTCTAACCATCTCTTAAAATACACTTTAAAAACACTTAAAATAACTTCACATTTTATCACTTACAAATAATACTATTTTAAAATACCCTATCTTCTACTTCTAACCCTACAGCCTATATCCACTTCCAAAGCTATTCTAAGATTTAAATATTAACATATTTTTTCAAATATTCCTTAAACTCCTTCCGGCTCTACAATTCTATCCTTCTATGATTAGGTGGGCCTTTGCATTGCTCCAGCTGAGCACTTCTTATGTCCTTACATTTTCCGTTTAAGGATGCCCTATTGGGTGTGGTTTTTGCAGGGAAGGACAGATCTGCACACGGCAGCTGCAGAGCAGAGGTACACAAGCCACCTGGAAGCAAAGTTGCTGAGAGATGGGAGCCCCATAGTTCTTTCAGGAAATCTCACAAAACAGCCTGGGAAGAAGATGGCATTTTCAGTATCCTTGATTAATCTACTGAAGGACTCGGCTTTCCTTTCAGGTCAGTGCATATCACAAGAGGTGTGTGTCTTTTTGTTTTATTTAATAAAATGTATATACTGCTCAATTGTAGGATAAACCTCAAAGCAGTTTATGGAAAAGATAAAGCAATAAAATTATCCCTTAAAAAACAACTCACAACCATAATTTAAAACATGTTTAAACCGAAACCAAAACAGAATAGAGTAAAACAATTGAAAACTCATACAAGCTTTCTAAACATCTGAGTAAAAAGGTAAAGGGACCCCAGACCATTAGGTCCAGTCGTGGCTGACTCTGGGGTTGTGGTGCTCATCTTGCTTCATTGGCCAAGGGAGCCGGCGTACAGCTTCCGGGTCATGTGGCCAGCATGACTAAGCCGCTTCTGGTGAACCAGAACAGTGCACGGAAATGCCGTTTACCTTCCCGCCAGAGTGGTACCTATTTATCTACTTGCACTTTGACGTGCTTTCGAACTGCTAGGTTGGCAGGAGCAGGGACCGAGCAACGGGAGCTCACCCTGTTGCGCGAATTCGAACCGCCGACCTTCTGATCAGCAAGTCCTAGGCTCTGTGGTTTAACCCACAGCACCACCTGCGTCCCCAACATCTGAGTAGGCTTGTCTAAATAAGAATGTCTTCAGCAGGTGCTGAAAAAAATACAGTGAGAGCTCCTGCCTGGTATCAAGAGGCAGGGAGTTCCAAAGTACCACACTAGATGATCAAGTTCCTACAGATGCGGTGAGGGTATTATGTGTCCATACAAGCATCTCACAAGTTCATTGAACACCTGACCAGGGAGTGGGGCTGTGCCCACTAGTCCTTTTTCCTGGCGTTGATGGTCATGCTGGACACGTGTGTTTTGCTATGCTTGCTTTCCTGCAGGTGGGTTATTGTTGTTTATTAGGAGGGGAAGGGGTGGTGCAAACGCATTAGCAGAACTAGTCTGGTGCTCCTGCTGTGCATTTGCACTTCACGGCCTTCCCCACCCCCTCCCACCTGCCAGGAAACTGGCGCAGCAACTCTTTCCCACCTGGCGAGTCACTTCTGCAGGTATCTGATCTCCCAATGGTATCAATTGATGGTACTGTTTCTATCGTTTCTTTAGTGTGTATGGAGAAGAAAGCAGATGATAAACTGAAGCAGTATTCACTGGAGGGAGAAACCCACATTCCAGGGGTTCTTGGATCTCACATGGTTGCTCTTCTGCAACAGCGAGGGGACATCTGGTCCAGCGCCCTGAGAGTTAAATATGGATTGTTTGGTACTCAGTTCTTCTACTGTACTCATACAAAAACAAAGTTGAGCTTTATTGCCTTTGTCAGTGTTGTTCTTGCTCTCGTGCTGAAGGATCTGATTGGGTACTGGGGGAAATGGGATGCCGGGCTAGATAGAGCCTTCATTTAATCCGGCAGGGCTGTTATGTTCTCAATGCAAGGTATAGGGATGGGGAAGAAATTTGATTCAGTCCACACTTAAAGGTGAACTTAACTTAATTTGCACTTTCCAAAATGATTTCAGCAAACCAGAATGCAGCCAACTTTCAAAATTTGCACTTCTCTGAATTTTGCAATGCAATTCTCCAACCAAGTAATGTGTACAAAAATTCATATGCTGGGGGTAAGCCATGCAAAAAATGCATGTATTACTGAAAATCACATAGAAAAATGCATTAAATTGGTACCTCAGGTTACAGACACTTCAGGTTACAGACGCTTCAGGTTACAGACTCCACTAACCCAGAAATAGTACCTCAGGTTAAGAACTTTGCTTCAGGATGAGAACAAACATTGTGCTCCGGCGGCGCGGCAGCAGCAGGAGGCCCCATTAGCTAAAGTGGTGTTTCAGGTTAAGAACAGTTTCAGGTTAAGAACGGACCTCTGGAACGAATTAAGTTCTTTTTTTTTTTAAATATATTTATTAAGGTTTTTCATACAAAACATACTTAAGAAAAACACAAATCATCATTATCCATTTAACATCTTTCCATTGTTACATTGGACTCCCCCACACCTCCCGCGTACACTTGCATCATTATAAAATTAATTTCAAACAAATTATCGTTTTGCTCATAATCTTAAATTTGATTAGCATATAATTCACACTTGGGTCTAATTTAGTGATAGACAATTATTTTCTACTCTGACATCCCAGTCAGCACTCAACCAGATTACAATGCTTTTGTAAATAAATCTTAAATTTTCTCCAGTCTTCTTCCATCCTTTCTTCTCCCAGGTCTCGAATTCTGCCGGTCATCTCAGCTAGCTGCATATAGTCCATCAGCTGCATCTGCCATTCTTCCAAAGTGGGTAGCTTCTGAGTTTTCCAGTTCTTAGCGATCAGTATTCTTGCTGCTGTTGTTGCATACATAAAGAATGTTCTATCCTTTTTTAACACACTCTGGCCGACGATACCCAAGAGAAAGGCCTCTGGTTTCTTAGTAAAGGTGTATTTAAACACCTTTTTTAACTCGTTATATATCATCTCCCAAAAGGCCTTCACTCTAGGGCAGGTCCACCAGAGGTGAAAAAATGTTCCTTCATTTTCCTTACATTTCCAACATTTGCTATCAGACGAATGGTATATTTTAGCTAATTTGACAGGGGTCATGTACCATCTATACATCATTTTCATTACATTTTCCTTCAAAGCATTACATGCAGTGAAGTTCAGCCCAGAGGTCCACAACCTTTCCCAATCTTCAAACATAATATTATGCCCAATGTCCTGTGCCCATTTTATCATTGCCGATTTAACCATTTCGTCTTGTGTGTTCCATTTCAGCAGCAAATTATACATTTTTGAAAGTACTTTAGTCTTAGGTTCTAACAGTTCAGTTTCTAACTTTGACTTTTCCATTTGGAATCCTAACTTTTTGTCATTTTTAAACACTTCTTTAATCTGAGCATAGTGTAGCCAGTCTCGCACTTTATCTCTCATCTTCTCTAAACTCTGCAATTTCCAATTGTCACCATCCTTTTCTATTATCTCCCAATATTTTGGCCAATTGGCCTCCATATTGGCTCTTTTTCGGGCCTTAGCCTCTAGGGGTGACAGCCACCTCGGAGTTTTATTCTCCAATAAGTCTTTGTATCTTGTCCAGACATTAAAAACTGATTTTCTGACAATATGGTTCTTAAAGACCTTGTTTATCTTAGCCTTGTCATACCATAAGTATGCATGCCATCCAAATGCATTATTAAAACCTTCCAAATCCAATACATCCGTATCTTCAAGAAGTAACCAATCTTTTAGCCAGCAGAAAGCTGCAGCTTCGTAGTACAACTTTAAGTCTGGCAGGGCAAAGCCCCCTCTTTCTTTCGCATCTGTTAGTATTTTGAATTTAATTCTGGGCTTTTTGCCCTGCCAGACAAATTTAGAAATGTCTTTCTGCCACCTCCGAAAACACTCTGTCTTATCTACAATCTGTAGTGTCTGAAACAAAAATAGCATTTTTGGCAATACATTCATCTTGATGGCAGCTATTCGGCCTAACAAGGAAAGTTTTAATCTTGACCAACTATCCAAGTCTCTCTTAATTTCTGACCAACATTTTTCATAATTATCTCTAAATAAACTCAGATTTTTTGCTGTTATATTTACCCCTAGGTATTTCACTTTTTTGACCACAGTTAGTTCTGTCTCTCTCTGAAACTGTTCCAACTCAGTGTCTGTCAAATTTTTCCCCAAAACCTTAGTTTTTTGCTTGTTTAATTTAAATCCCGCCACTCGACCAAAGTTTTGAATCAGTTGTAATACTCTTTTCGTACTAGATTCCGGCTCCTGTAATGTCAGAACTAGGTCATCTGCAAAAGCTTTAAGTTTATATTGTTTCGCTCCGACCTGGATCCCTTCCACCAACCGGTCCCCCCTAATCATGTTCAGGAGCACTTCCAGAACCGAAATAAATAGTAGTGGGGAAATCGGGCAGCCTTGTCGTGTACCTTTTTCAATTTTGAACTCTTCTGTAACCACATTGTTAACTATCAGTTTGGCCTTTTGTTCTGAGTATATTGCCTCAATCCCATTCTCAAACCCCCGTCCCACTCCCATTTCTTTTAAGTTCCCCTTCATAAATTTCCAAGATATATTGTCGAAGGCTTTCTCCGCGTCTATAAAAATTAAAGCTGCTTTAGTGTTTATGTTTGTTTGCAAGAGTTCCAGTATGTCTATAATGTTCCTTGTATTAGCAAACATATATCTACCCGGGAGAAAGCCTGCCTGGTCCTTATGGATTGTTTCACTTAAGACTTTCTTGAATCTACGTGCCAAAACATCTGCAAATATTTTGTAATCCACATTTAAAAGGGAGATGGGACGGTAGTTCTTAAGTTGTGTCTTTTCAGTTTCCGACTTTGGTATCAATGTGATAAATGCTTCTTTCCACGATTCTGGCGCCTTCTTCCCCTCCATTATTTCATTGCTGACCTCCAACAATGGCTGTATCAGGTAGTCTTTCAATGTCTTATAATAATTGGAGGTCAGTCCATCTGGCCCTGGCGATTTGCCCTGTTTCAAACTCTGGATGGCCTGCTCGATCTCTTGTCGTGTTATTTTACCATTCAAAATTGTTCTGTTTTCTTCTGACAGCTTTGCTAATCCATTTTTCTCCAAGAATTGTTTAATCTCTATTTCATCTTGCGGCCCTTGGGTGTATAACTTTTTGAAGTATCTCTGGAAACACTTTCTGATCTCTCCAGGGTTCTGGATATTCCTTCCTTCAATCTCTAAATTTGTTACCGTGTTTAATCTTTGTCTCCTTTTCAACTGCCAAGCTAGCAGTTTTCCACATTTGTTAGCCGATTCAAAAGTTTTTTGTTTCATTGTTTTAATCTTCCGTTCTATTTCCTGGTTTATCAATTTAGAATATTGTGCTTGATAAAGTTTAATTTCTCGCAGAATCGGCTGAGACTTCGGGTTGGATCTTAACTTCTTCTCTAACTCTTTAATTCTTTCCAAAATTTTGTCCTTCTTTTCATTTTGTAATCTTTTCTTTATGGAATTCTGTTGTATCAAGAACCCTCTCATCACAGCCTTACTTGCGTCCCAGATAGTTCTTTTTTCCACCGTGGTGCTCATGTTGACCTCAAAATAGTCCTTTAAAGTTTTTTGGGCCTTCTTTGCAATCTTTTGATCTCTAAACAGGCCATCATTCATCTTCCATCTGAAGGAGCCGGTTGGGATCAGTGTCATGTCCATTCTCAGTGCGTTATGGTCGGAGCATGTCTTTGGGCAGATTTCCACCTTTCTAATCTTAGGTGCCAGACTTCTAGTTATCCATATTTGGTCGATTCGTGTCCAAGTCAATTGGGCTTCAGAGAAGAATGTTCCTTCTCTTCCCAAGGGGTTTCTCACTCTCCAGATATCAATCCAATCCATATTGTCAGTCATTTCAAAAAAGGTCTTAGGTAGTCTTCCTTCTTTAGTGATGTTTTGATTCTGTGACTTATCCATATTCGTTGATACGACCCCATTCATATCTCCCATCATGATGATGTTGTTGTAGTCCAGATAATCCAGCATGATCTCATGCAACTTCTTGTAGAAATCCGATTTTCCTTCATTTGGAGCATAAATTCCTAATATCAGGATTTTTTCTCCTTGGTATTGTATTTCTATTGCCAAAATTCTTCCATTTTCATCTTTAAAAAGAAATTTTGGTGAAAGGCTCTCTTTTGCATAAATCACTACGCCTCTCTTTTTAACTGTATCCGAGGATATAAATTCCTGACCGAGTCTTTTGTTTATTAACACCTTTCTGTGGAGCCTAATCACATGTGTTTCTTGTAAACATATAATGTCCAATTGTTCCTTTTTTAATATGTGAAAGATTTTCCTCCTTTTTTCCGGGCTGTTGCAGCCATTTATATTCCAGCTCAAAAGCTGCAGAGACATCCTGGATAAATCTGGTTATTCTTGCTGGGGTGGTACCTTGTTCTCCGGTCCTTGAGGGTCCGAGGGCGCAGGCTCCCCCGGAGGTTCGGGCCCTGGAAGTCCAAGTCCTTTGTGGAGATCTTCTCCGTGTGCTTCAAGAAACTTGTCTCTGTCCTCCACTGTTTTGATTTTGATCTTTCTCCCTCTGTAGGTAAAGGATAATCCTTGAGGAAACTCCCACCTGAAGATAATTGCGTTACTTCTTAGCAGTCTTGCTAGTTCCGTGTAGTCAGATCTAAGGTCCAACAACTGTTTAGGGATATCCTTGTAAATTTCAATTCTCTTGTCCAAAATGTCCAGTGACTTTCCGTAGTGCAGGCCCAAAATCTTGTCCCTTTCCTCCTTGGATCTCAGTATTATCAAACAATCTCTGGGCTTCTCTTTCCTCCTGAGTCTTCCAAGCCTGAAAGCGGATACTATTTTAAAGTCTTTTTCCTCTAACTTCCAAAACTTGGCAAATTCTTTAGTCAAAAAATCAATTAAATTATCTTCTTCCACTTCTGGTACTGACCGTATCCTCAAGTTGGCCTCCCTGTTCCGCAGTTCTGTCATCGAAAAGTAAATCTGATGTTCTCCAACTTGTTTGCTGAGTGGTCTTACTTCTTTCTCAAGTTCTCCCAATCTTTGGCTAGTGTCCTCAGCCAGTTTCCGATTTTCACCTACAGCCTCCTTTAATTCTCCAATAGACTGGGCATTCTGTGCAACTTGTCCAGTCAATTTGTTCAAACTTTCTGTATTCTGTTCAATTTTAGCCGTTTGCAAATCAGCCTTTCTGTCCAAAGCCTCCAATTTTTCAAAAATTTTCTCCAAAACAGAGCCACTTATCCCTGAAGCCATATCTTCCAGATGTAATTCCTCCGTCTCTCCCTCCCCTGCCTGTGTCAGGGAAGCCGCCTCTATATCAGGAGGCAGAGTGGAAGGCAAAGCAGGCACAGATGATCTACGCTGTGAGGCTGCAGATAAGGTTAAAGTTGTTTGTTTGGTTCTTCCTCTTTTCCTTGCACCACTCATTCCAAAGTTATCTATAGTCCAAGGTCAGACCAAGTTGTTCCCATGAGAAAGTAGAGGCCCAGATACAATAGTCAAACAGAAAGCCGGGAAAAGGAAAGTAAAACAAAGTCACTGCTGTAAGTCCAAAATCCTCTAGAGGGAGCTTAATATGTCTTTAGGGAAAAAATCAAATCCAATTCAAATTTATAAGTCTAGTTCCACGTCCAACATCCTCCACAGAGTAATATTTTTAGCAGAGTGTACTTAAGGCAAAACAGTGTTTCTAACAGTGCCTAGACTGCAACAGTTTCAAGGTATCAAGTTCCTGCTCAGAGTGTTTCAAAGTCTGGATTCAATGTATCCAAGATTGCAGACTGGTGCTCAGTCAGGCAGCTCCAGCACCTGGGGTTCTTATTTAATTTATAATCCAATGGTACAGCAGAAGAAAGGTATCATTGCTCCCCAAGTATGTCAAAGAAAAACAGCAACTTAAAGTCTTTTCACCCAAAAAGCTATTTTAGTTGGGTGCCAGCAGTTGGTTAACACATCACTTTTTGTCTCCACTCCTCCTGCTCTTTGCTTTAAAGTTCAGTGTAGCGGGAGACGGACTTCCTGCTTATCCTCACTCCGCTTTCAGCCAAATTTTAACTTTTTTAAAAAAAGTTTTAAAAGTTTCAGAAAGTTCTCAAAAAGTTTCAGAAAGTTCTCAAAAGTTTCAGAAAGTTCTCAAAGTCCAAATTACTCACGGGTTGTAGTTTTCCAAGTTTAGAAAGTTGCAGGAAGAAAGGACAGCGCTGGCCGGCAACAGCAACGCGGCTTCACTCCGCTGTTTGCGCAACGACCCACAGCGCCGCTACCCCCTCCGCGATCCGCGACCCCTTACGGGGTCCCTTCAGCGTTTCGGGGGCTGCTTCTGGCGCCCGCCGGGTCCCGAGACCACAGGCTTCTGCTGCCTGTGGTTTTTCTGAGTGGGTCTCCGCTTCGCCGTAGCGGACGACCCGTTTCCAGCGGAGCTTCCCTCTCCTTACTCGGAGAAGGCAGCCATTACCGATCGCGCCGCCTCCGGAAGTCCTGGAACGAATTAAGTTCTTAACCCGAGGTACCACTGTATATAAGGGGAATTTGTATATAAGGAGAACTTTTCATTAGAATCATGATAAACTTTCACAAACCTATGTGGAGGACTGAACTTAAGACTGGAAAAATGAGAAGCTGTAAGAAACCAGAATGGACAGAGTCACACATCCCTCATGAGGTGTGAGCGTAGATCTGCCTTCCCTATTAGCAGTGACTGCGCCTGAGTGCTGTGAAAACAGAATAACATCATTTAGTAAATATCTCTGTATGTACATTTGTGTTTTACTTGGAGCAGGAGCTGCAAAAAGCCTTCAGCATGAATGTACCACGGGCCAGAAGTTGAAAGTGGAGAATGTCCCAAAGGATGCCTACCGGCTAGATTTGGAGCATGAATTCTATTGCACTCAGATTCTAGCCTACAACCACAAGGTAAAGCATTTAGTTCATTTACCGCATGGGTAGGCAAACTAAGGCCCGGGGACTGGATCCGGCCCAATAGCCTTCTAAATCCAGTCCATAGATGGTCCAGGAATCAGCATGTTTTTACATGAGTAGAATGTGTCCTTTTATTTAAAATGCATCTCTGGG
>JAXCMG010000036.1:2725537-2756142 GCA_034642415.1 Podarcis siculus | reverse complement strand
GGGCTGATTTAGATTCCTCCGTCCATTCCTGGCAGTGCGCCATTGAGAAGCCCGTCACCGCTGAAGATTTTAAGACATGAGCGGGCTGCTATAAGGAATGTAGTAATTATTTAGTGCCAATTATAAAACCCAAGTTGCTTTTCCACAGGTCGATCTACGTCACGAAGAAACTGTCTCTCGCCTGCATTCCCGACTAGAGCTGAACTATGGAAAACACTGGGACGAAATCAACAACAAGCGGAGAGTGATAGTCAGCCAGACATTTACAAATAGTTCTCGTCCAGCTCTGACCAGCTATTTCATGGAGGTAAAAGTAAAAGACCCAGTGGTGTTGCAGCAGTTGAGATGATGGCTAAGGAATTGCACCTCGGTGAAAACCTATAAAGATGATGGAGAAGTCTCTGTAGCCGGTGGGAAATAAGTCCTCTTGTTCAGATATTCTCTTCGAAGGCTGCATCCACACCATATATTTAAACCACTATTGAACAGTCATGGCTTCCCCCAAAGAGTCCTGGGAGGTTGGGAGAAGGTGTTTGTTAAGGGTGCTGAGAGTTGTTAGAAGACACCCCTGTTTCCCCCACAGAACTACAATATCCAGAGTAGAAACAAAATTTTAAAAATTCCTTCCAGTAGCAGCTTAGAGACCAACTAAGTTTGTTATGAAAGCGCATACCAATAACAAACTTAGTTGGTCTCTAAGGTGCTACTGGAAGGAATTCTTTTATTTCGTTTCAACTACGGCAGACCACCTGTAACTAACAATATCTAGAGTAGTTTAACAGTCAAGCCCTCTTCCCAGGTAACTGGGAATTGTAGCTCTGGGAAGGGAATATGGAGGGTCTCCCAATCATGTGCATGAATTCCTGGGGACCAAGGCTCTTTGGGTCCCCTCAATGTTTTTTTTAGTGCAAGCCCCTCCCGCCCTGCCACCACCATTGCTCAGGACATTGCCAGGACGTTGCACATGTGATGCCAGGATATCATGTTGGGTCCCTTTAATGTTTTTTGGAAACTGGTACCTTTGCTCCCAGTAGACCATGCTGGCATGGGCAGGGCAAGGGGCAGATGAACAATGCCACCCAGCTCACCTCTATTGTGTGTACCATGAGTACGCAGCTTTACTTTGACCTGCCGGTCGTCTCTCTTCTGCCGTATGAAATGCAGCCCCCTTTTTCTGTCCCCCAGTTCACCATTCAAGTGCCCGAAAAGCAAGTGGATTACAGAACTCAGCTCCAGCACTCCTGTTCCATACAGAGTTCCACGGAAATAAGCACCCACTTCAAAGTGCACTATAACAACCGCATCCCTTTTGTGGTGGGGCTGCAGTGGAAAGAGACATCAAGGCATTCTCTGAAGAAATGGGAAGGTATGTACAAACACACACCCACACACCCCACACAAGGCTTGTTTTCATATTTGGTTTTAATATTTGTAGTCTGCTTTTCCAACAACAGATGTTGGAATCAGCTCACGATAATAACAAAGGCATTGGCAAATATACTCTGCATGCTCTGAACAGAAAAGCAGCCGCTTCTGAACATTTGAAGAAAGGTATATATTCTGTGTAGACACACACACACACACACACACACACACACACACACAGAGAGAGAGAGAGAGAGAGAGAGAGAGAGAGAGAGAGAGAGAGAGAGATTTGGCATTCATCTTCTCAAGAGACAATGGAGTGTGCCTGCAGGGGTGAAGTAAAAAAAACTGCATTGGCAGGACCGAAGTGATCTCCCCAGGTCACAACTCCATGTCAGACAAGCCATGCTCATCTGCCCTACATCTGACATTCTATAAGATGTAAGTTGTGGGGCAGGTAAAGGTGAGACCTGTTCAGAGGGGACTCAGCGACAGATACTGTGGTACCTCGGGCTACAGATGCTTCAGGTTACAGACTCCACTAACCCAGAAATAGTATCTCGGGTTAAGAACTTTGCATCAAGATGAGAACAGAAATCGTGCAGCGGCAGCGCAGCGGCGGCAGGAGGCTCCATTAGCTAAAGTGGTGCTTCAGGTTAAGAACAGTTTCAGGTTAAGAACAGACCTCCAGAACGAATTAAGTTCTTAACCCGAGGTACCACTGTACAGCTAAACATTTATTAAATGAGGAACAATCATTCTTTTTTTCAAAGGACAGGTAATGAACTACTAGGGGAAATTGGCCGTTTAGGTTTATGTTGCAGTTTTATTTGGGCCTGAGTTAACTCCTGTTGATGTTACTTTCACACTGATAAGCATTTTGTGATGGCCTGATATCTAGACACCGTTGATCAGAACTGAATAGCATTAACAGATGCAGCTTTCCATTCTTTGTAAGGTACGTTCAACATGGACACACCCTGGCTGTACCTGTTTGCTGCTCACAAGCTACACCAGCCCCAGCATTCGGCTTATTTAGCAACCGTTGAATTAACCGCTGGGAAGGCCTTTGTGGTCAAGGGCCTACTTGTGGAGGTCTTCTGCAAGGACAGAGATGACAAGAAGGAAGGGAGAATTCTGATCCACACGCCAACCGCCACCTACTTGCAGGTAGTTCCCATGTCAACCCTGCCTTTGTCCTAATGCTTTTTCATCATCTGCTGATGTTTGTATTCCATGGCCATGAGAGGTTGGAAATGGGATCATACTAGCAGCAGTTTAGTTTATTTGGTCCACAGGTCATAAATATCAGATATGGTAGAATCATCGAATTGTAGAGTTAGAAGGGATCGTGAGGGTCATCAAGAGCAACTGCCTGCAATGCAGGAATCTGTTGTTTGTATTTAGTAGAAGAAACCTTAGAAGAACCCAAAACCATCATTCTAAATTTTCAGGCATCTACAGTCAACTACTTTGCAAGCGGGTTTCTGCACAGCCAGAGTGAAGTGGTGTCTCTGGGGAACCAGCTCATAAAGAATGAGATTCGCCTGGAAAATAACGAAAAGACAAAGTTTCTCCATTTCTGTATAAAGTCTGCAAAGCAAGAACTCAACATGACGATGGCTTACTTTCACCTGGAGGTGGTAAGATGGTCAGAGCTATAGGCTGTTTACTGTTATTGGGGCATTTTTGTCTAGGGCAGGAATAAGAGACATGACAGATGAGCAAAAAAATTATGTATGGTGTAGATATAAAGCTGTGGTTTCAAATTTGCCTTCCTTTCTCATAAGGATGGGGGGGTGGGTTTCATTTCAATGTGAATCTACCATATTCGCATTGCACAAAGCAATGTGCAAAGCGAAACACAGCCATCCTTCAAAATTCACATATCTCTGAATTTTGTGATGTTCTCCAGTTAAATAATGTATATAAAAAGTGTGCATAGTTATGCATGTGAGCGAAAATAGCATTCAAATGCATTGTAAGGGGCAGTTTGCAAAACACAAAAAAAAGTTTATTTGGCAAAATTGCATACAAAATGAATAGAAATGCACACTAAAATGCAGGCAAATCCTAATTTTCTATGGGTGCTGAGAATTATTACGAGACCCCTATTCCCCTCAGAGAGCTGCAATTCCACAGTTCCCTGGGAAGAGGAACTGACCGTTAAAGCACTCTAGAAATTCTAGGTCTGGGAGAACTCAGCCTCCTTAATAAACTACAGTTCCCAGGATTCTTTGGGGGGAAACCATGGCTGTTTAAAGTGGTATCCTAGTACCTTGCATGTGTAGTGCAGATGGGAACTCACTTGGATTATCCTGGTGGTCTGGATAGCTGACATCCTTAATCTGAGATCCAGAGGATGCCCTAACAACATATGTGATTGCCAACTTTCTATCACAGGTGGGCTATCCTGTTTCGCTGCCTGAAGCAAAATGGCAATGTGCCAGAACCCCAGTCCTCTGTAGTTATTGTTTGTCACATGAGTTTGATGTACAGGGATCATTATGGATAGACGAGTGTTGTATCATTATATTTTTTGTAATTGTATTCCTATGTTTAATTGCATGTTCAAAAAACTTTGTGGGTTCGAAGTGGCATTTTACTGCCCACTTTTTGCAGCATTTTATGCATACTTTTCTCTCTTCTGTGCCTGTGCCTGAATTTGATTTCTTGGTCACAGCCTAGGAAGGCAAACATTTCTGTGCAGGTTTTGTGGACAGATCACAAGACCCCACCACCGCTTGTGCTGCAGTTTGAGGCACAGATAGAGGAAGTCAAGAAGGAGAAAATGCTCTACCAAAAACGTGGGACTGTCCTGTTCAGGTACTTTAATTTCCACCCATCCTGCTCCATTCGTATTTTCCATTTGGGTAAAGAAAACAAAGAGATATTTCGCCTCTCTCAATCAACACAGTAAATGTCAATGCAAATATATATTTGCAAGGAATTGCTCCTTCAGTGTGACAGCACCTGCTCTCTGGAACTCCCTGCTCATTGATATTAGGCAAATGCTTTAAGTGCACAGAGCCTAGGCTTGCCGATCAGAAGGTCGGCAGTTCGAATCGCCGCGACGTGGTGAGTTCCTGTTGTTCAGTCCCTGCTCCTGCCAACCTAGCAGTTCAAAAGCACGTCCAAGTGCAAGTAGATAAATAGGTACCGCTCTGGCGGGAAGGTAAACGGCGTTTCCGTGTGCTGCTCTGGTTTGCCAGAAGCGGCTTAGTCATGCTAGCCACATGACCCGGAAGCTGTACACCGGCTCCCTCGGCCACTAAAGCGAGATGAGCACCGGAACCCCAGAGTCGGTCACAACTGGAGCTAATGGTCAGGGGTCCCTTTACCTTTTTAAAAGCTTTTTTTTGTTTGGACAACCGTATTCTGACTTTCTTTGCCTTCTTCCCTTGCAATTCTAAGCACTGGTTTAGAGGCAACCAGAAGGTTGTACTGCTGTTAAAATAATCCAGATTAGACAATGGTGCACTTTATTAACTGAACCAATGTGACATGATAATATATTTACTGGGAAACGCTGTAATATTTACATAGGGCGTTATTGCATTGTAGCAGCTTGAGCCGAAGGCATTTCAGAGTGAGGTTTCCCATCCTCTGTGTTTCAACTGAAAGTTCCTTGCTTCTTTTATTCACACCCCAGGCACCCGTTTAAACTGCCCATCCCGCAAAGCTTTCTCCTCCAAGAAACCTTCACTCTGAACAAAAAGGAGAAGCATTATTTCTTGGAAACAAAAGTTTTGATCAACGAGCTTGAGGAGTCTGTTCAAACTCTCACACTCAGCTACCAAGCTGAAAATCCACATGTGAGTCAAATTTATGAAACCATCTGCCTGCCCACCCACCCCCCGGTAACCTTTTCAATAGCAAAGCAGTCATGAAATAAGCTATGCATCTGTGTAAAAAAAAAATTCTCTTTCTCTTCATCCCAACCCTTCACCCATCTCCAGGTTTGTGCTGGATTGACGCATCCATACAACAGCAAGTTCTTCCCCCAAAATATAGAGGTTTGCGCCATAACACGAAATCTCAGCTGTGTAAGTAAGTTTGATGAGATTGAGGGAATGATTCACTATGCATAAAGTTGCCTCAGGGGAGATTATGAAGACATTCTGGCTACAACCCTGGTTTTATGGCCATGTCCACACTGTACATTTAAAGCACTTGTATACCACTTTAAGTGGATGCGGTTGGCGCTGTGGGTTAAACCACAGAACCTAGGACTTGCTGATCAGAAGGTCGGCAGTTCAAATCCCCGCGACGGGGTGAGCTCCCGTTTCTCGGTCCCTGCTCCTGCCCACCTAGCAGTTCAAAAGCATGCCAAAAACGTGCAAATAGATAAATAGGTACCACTCCAGAGGGAAGGTAAATGGCGTTTCCGTGCGCTGCTCTGGTTTGCCAGAAGTGGCTTAGTCATGCTGGCCACATGACCCGGAAGCTGTATGCCGGCTCCCTCGGCCAATAAAGCGAGATGAGCGCTGCAACCCCAGAGTCGGCCATGACAGGACCTAATGGTCAGGGGTCCCTTTACCTTTATACCACTTTAAACAGTTGTGGCTTCCCCCAAATAATCATGGGAACAGTAGTCTGTTAAGGGTGCTGAGAGTGGTTTGAAGACCCTCTCACCACCCCTCGCTCTACTAGCACAACTATCCAGAGAGCTCACAGGAAGTAGATGCTGCTGCTTCCTGTCCTCAATTTGGCCATTGCTCACATTCTTTCCAAATCCTGCTGCCAGCCCTCCTAACCAAAGTTATGGTCTCTGATGCATTAGATCTGTAGACAGTCTCTCCATATTTAGACAAAGGTGCTGCTTTGCTGATCTGGCACTTTAAATACTCATTATATCAACCCACAGGTGAAACGGGAGATCGAAGTGACCCTAAAGGTCAACAGGAAAGTGGCTCTCAGCTTCCTGGGCAAATACCAGAACCAATCTAGCATGGCTGATTCCCAACACCTGGTACAAATGGATATGACACATGCATTCCAGGTACTTACCTTTTAGAGAAGAGGCACCAACTTCTCTTTGTCTGTCTCCATCCCACTTAACTTCTGAGGGTTTTGGCAAATAATGTATAGGTTGCTTGCTGTGTTTCATTTCTTTCTATTCTCATCAGGATAACTGGGTTTTTTAAAAAAAAATATCCAGCTGTGGGCTTCTGTGGAAGCATGGACAGGATATAAATTTAAGAATTTAATTAAATTAAAAACCAGCTTATGCTTGCCAATCTAAAATCCAGATGTTTTGAACTACAGCTCTCTACAGCACCAGACTGGGGCTGGTGGTGGCTTAGTCTAAAACATCTGGAAGGCAATATGTTGGCCAAGACTGCTATCATCCAGTCAACCACCAGCATATTGTATTATGTGCAGTTACAGTGCGGAAGCAGGTCTTGCAATCCCTGTTGCTCAGACCCCAGTGATATCCGTGGAGCTTCCATGAGCATAGAGGACCATAGGGTTGTGTCTGCATTAGGACATGTCTATAGGGTGGTTGTGTGTCCTCCTTTACAGTGGCCAGGCCTCCATTTGAAGGGCTGTCTGGTCCAAGCTCAGTTTAACAATCAAGGAAACCTGAGAAGGGAGAGCAGGAGAGGCTTTGAAGTCACCAATCCAAGAGTTAGCACTTGCACAGCAGTCTGAGCAAGGCTCGTCCAGTCACAGTCTTCTCCGTTAGAGTGAGATGCATTTCTATTTAAATGATAGTAATTGGGTTGAAGCTGGTGCTTATCCTACTCAGAGTAGACCCATAGAAATTAATGGACCTGTTAGTAATGTTCAATGATGTGCTCTGAGAATTGAATACAGTCCATATGTCTCAAACAAGCACCATACATATGAATTAGCATGTACAAATTTCCATGTAACATCTATTTATTGCAATGCATAAGTAGCCATGCTACTTGCTTGGACTACAAACTTTAACCTCTTTAATAAATGGCTTCCAGATGGGGAACCTGGGGGAGTCTATAATGTGGCCTGCAGTCATGCAAGATGAGTCAGAACATCTTCTGTTAATCTGAAGAAAGGGATAACTTGTTGGGTTTCCTTCCTGCTAGCTCAAGTTTCCACAGTCGGTTGCTATGAGGGGGGAGCTCTTTTCAAGAGAAGCCGGGATGGCTGATTTTGCATCCGGTGTGACAATAACAGCTACTATCGACCAACAGGATACTTCGCAGGTCAGATTTCGTACTAGTCTTTTATGCAACTAAGAGGACATCTAGACCAGACTTTCTCAGCCTTGGGTCCCTAGATGTTGTTTGACGACAACTCCTATCAATCCTAGCCAGCATGGGAAGTGGTCAGGGATGATGGGAGATGTGATTCAAAAACATCTGGGTACCCAATGCTGAGAAAGGCGAGAGGGATTCAAGCACAGTTCACGTGGATTGAAGCACTTTGTCATTGTAGTGCAAAAAATCCACTTTTTAAAAAAATCACGGACACTAGGAAAGAGAGAGGAAAATGCACTGGAAACTGTGGGACAAACAAGTATTGGCAGAAACTGTCTCCAGGCAGACATTTTCCCAAGTCATTGTGATGTAGACATTTGTCCATTTTAACCTACCCTCTGTAATTATGATTGCAGCCAATACTATCCATGGTTGGAACCTTCTATTAACCCAAGGGTGAGGTTCTCATGGAGGAACAGAGGCATGCATGTGCTGAAAAGGGGGAGCAGCAAGCTTGTCCAATGATGCCCATTGCCATGTCACATCATGCCCACTGGTGTCAATGAAATTTAGCATGATGTGCCAGTATATCAGTCAGAAAGCCACAGCTCCATAACCCAACAGATACTGCAGCACGAAAGGAGCTTTAGAAAATGGGACGGAAGTGGTAGAAGTATAATCAAGAAAGCTAACATAATATTCCCCGTGTCTGAATGTACCCCCCTCTTCTGTATCAACAGTTTACAGCTGGGCTGAATGGAACCAAGACTGGCTTTGGAATTTATTCACAATATTCTCACTTGAATCAATCAAACTTTCCTCCAAGTTTTCAGGTACCAAAATTCATATTCCCCGACAGCAGCAGCAGCAATTTATGTTTAGACTTCTCCTTTCTTTCCCCCTACCTTTCGCTTTGCTGAAATGATGTGATAGTTGCTGGAGTTGTCAATCTTCAGGGTTTTCTCCAGCTCAGATTCTGATCTGGGGTGAAGACGAAGACACAGAATCCTAAGAATCGCAGAATGAGAGCGGCTTGGAGGCCATCTTGTCTCACCTCCTGCTCAGGGCCAGCCTGCCCATGAGGTGGGCTGAGGAAGCCGCTTTGGGCAGTAGAACCCTGAGAGGTGGTGTCCCCACCTGCCCTGCCACTGGCTTCCAGTCAGATATTGCAAGATCTCACTGGAACCTGCCACTGCTGCTTCAAGGGCACTGTCACATGACCCAGGCAAGGGAAGCTTTAATGGGGGGCGGCAGCAGGGGGCAGCACTGCTCCATTTTACCTCAGGTGGCAAAATGGGATGCACCACCCCATTCCATCACCCATCTAGATAGCTGGCCCCACTGAACTGCTTTTAGCTTCAAGAAGTTTCTCCTTATGTTCCACAGAAATCTATCCACCTATAGTGTATGAATACTAGATCTCGACCTGCTCGCTGCCTGAATGTTGGGTAAAATTGCAATTAAAATGTCTGTATTGGGGAAAATTCACACTAAAATGCTGATGAATTTCATTGAAGTGTTTCTTTTTTAAATTGCAAGCTGATGTGAAAATGTGGAGAATGGAATGTAAGTTTGGAAAACAAGAGAAACTGAGGGAAACAAAATTTTGACAGATTTGGTTTTGAGATGGGGGGGCGGGACTTATCCTTGGTTGGGCTGCGCCCCAGTTGACCCATGGATTGCTTGTTGGTTTTTTCCCTGCGCTTAGGCCCACGCCACCACAAACCGATACAGCAGGAATGGTCTCAATGGATCCTTTTGCCTTCACTCCGGCAGAAAGGATCTTGTGTTGCTGGAGGCAGACTTCAATGGTGAGATGAGGAAGGATGCCGGAAGCCTCAGAGTGAGCGCTCTCCTAAGACAGGCAATTCTGACGCAGTTCAGATATTTGTGGCTGCAGTTCAATGGCAAGATGTCGCCAACGAGGTAAAGAAAGCAGCAGTTGGGGCTGTAGCCCAAACCTTTATTGTGTAGCCAAATATCATCACCAGTTATACAATAGATAAGGGGGCACAACTCAAAATATGGTTCAAAGCAAACTAATAAGATAATCAGGTGTGATGTTCAATATATATCAGAACTATGGAGCCCCACTGGGGAATTACACTGCATGTACTCAGGGAATGTTCTGTTCCACCTGTTAAGGGCTGAGCCTTGGCACTCAGAATAGGTTCTATACCTGAGCTCAGATTATTCAGCTCTGAATCTGCTCTCTGGCCTGCCAGTAAGAGCTGGAAGGTTGATGGAGAACAGGACAAGGCCTCTTCTCTCGTGGCCCCACAGCTATGGAATGCCCAGCCCAAGACAGAGGACAGTACCTCTTGACATGGCTCATGGCTACAAGTTAAAACTATGGAATTTGCTCCCACAAGAGGTAGTGAGGGCCAATGTCGTAGCATAGGAGTGACAAGGGTGCTTGCCCCAGATGCAAAATTTGTTAGGGGTGTAAAATTTCGACACCCAGTGCTACCTCGATACAGCTACGTGCTTCCATAATAATAATGATAATAATAATTTATTATTTGTACCCCGCCCATCTGGCTGCGTTTCCCCAGCCACTCTGGGCGGCTTCCATAGAAACCAAAAATACACTAAAATATCACACATTAAAAACTTCCCTAAACAGGGCTGCCTTAAGATGTCTTCTGAATGTCAGGTAGTTGTTTATCGCTTTGACATCTGATGGGAGGGCGTTCCACAGGGCGGGCGCCACTACCGAGAAGGCCCTCTGCCTGGTTCCCTGTAGCTTTGCTTCTCGCAATGAGGGAACCGCCAGAAGGCCCTCGGCGCTGGACCTCAGCATCCGGGCAGAATGATGGGGGTGGAGATGCTCCTTCGGGTATACTGGGCCGAGGCCATCACTGGGATCCATTGGAAATGGCTTCCTTATGCAAACTAGGAAGTGGCCTCTCCAGACAACGCAACAACTCTTTTCTTATCTCTGCGGCTATCATTTCCTGGGTGACGCCTTAGCCAGTTGAAAGCACATGCGTGCTCTGTCCGTTTCCCTCCTGCCCGCCCCTCCGCCTGGCTCCAGGTGCTGGCAACCCACGTTACACCACTGGTGAGGGCCACCAACTTGGGTGGCTTAAAAATAGGCTTAGACAAATCCATGGAGGATGAAGTTGTTGGTGGCCACTGGCTCGCAATGGCTATGCTGTACCTCCAGGGTTGGGGACAGTAGCTCCTGGAATACCAGCTGCTGGGAATCACACATGGGGGGAGTGCTTTTGTGCTCAGGTCCTGCTTGCAGGTGTTCTGTGGGCATCCGTCTGGTCACTGTGAGAACAGGATGCTGAACTAAATGGGCCACTGGCCTGATCCAGCGGGCTCTTTATATGTCATGATAAGCCAAGAACTTTGACTTATTAAACCAGTTTGCCAGTTACATGCTTCTGCTGCACGCAGTGCGACTGCCCTCCCTCTATCCTCTTGCTTTTACAAAGGCCATAGATTCCCCATCCCTGCTGTAGGTAGCCATGGTTCAGCAGTGAAGATGGCTGAGCTGTCCTTCCATGGCTGTATCTACTGACTGCTTGCATTGCCTTCTTTCTTGCCTCCAGAGCTATGCTGTCTTCTGCAGTGAAGCTGAATCACAATGCCTTCCACCTGGGCATTGTGGGATCCAAGGAGCAGAAAGGGGGTCTGGTGCTGACCCTCCATGGCAGTCTGCAGCACAATGTTCTCGGCTTAAAGCACGTCATACCCCAGGACCTTTCCCTGGATGGCTCTCTCAAGCACAAAAACAACATCCGTGAAGGTATTGCTTTACTGCAAGGTTCAGAACAAGCATTCATATCCTTCTTGAGCAGGTAGGGCATTGTCTGGCCTTGACTGAGGTCCAAGATAGGGTGCAGTCAGAGTCCTGTTCTGGTGCAGGCAAAGAGACCAATGGATGTCATCATCCAAGACAGGATGGGGAATCAGGTCACATTCTGGATCAAGTAGCCTTGGCCAGACTGTCTATGTGGCTGTAAGTATTCATTTCGGGAACAACAACAACAGCAACAATTTATTATTTATACCCTGCCCATCTGTCTGGGTTTCCCCAGCCACTCTGAGCAGCTTCCAACAAAATATCAAAATACAGTAATGCATCAAACATTAAAAGCTTCCCTAAACAGGGCTGCCTTCAGATGTCTTCTAAAAGTCTGGTGGTTGTTCTTCTCTTTGACATCTGGTGGGAGGGCGTTCCACAGAGCGGGTGCCACTACCAAGAAGGCCCTCTGTCTGGTTCCCTGTAATTTCGCTTCTCGCAGCGAGGGAACCGCCAGAAGGCCCTCGGCGCTGGACCTTGGTGTCCGGGCAGAACGATGGGGGTGGAGACGCTCCTTCAGATATACTGGACCGAGGCCTTCCTTCTGTCTAACAGGCATCATGAACATCATGGTTAACCAGTCGGTGTTTGGAGTGCAGATCCGGAACAGAAACGTGTTTGGAAATGAGAGCTTTCATAACATTGCAGTGGCTGTGACTCAGAATGGTAGCTGGGCTTTCCCAAGAGAGGCAAAGCTCCGAGGGCAACTCGAGCTCAGAAGAGGAATTCAGAAGGGTTTGGCCAGTATCCAGGTGGACACAAGAGCTCTCCATCTTAATATCTCAAATATCATCATTCTGGAGCATCTTGGGGCCTCGGGGATGCCCGCCCACAACATCAGTAATTTCTATACCACAGGTATGAAATGCAACCCAATCCTGGGCTGTTTCTCGGGGTCAATAGAATGCCATTTGGAAAGAGTAGCTCCTTTTCTTTGAGAAGTACTCTGCGACTGCCTGCACTTCTCCAAACAGCCGACTAAATTTCTATCTCCTTCCATTTTGGGCGCTTTTGTTTCTTAAGGGTTGTTGGGAACTATAACTCTATGAGGAGTAAACGAGAGTTCCCAAGATTCTTTGAGAGAAAGAATGAAACAGCATACCACTTTTGAGACACTGAATTTGAAGTGCAAGTGCCTGAATCTCTCATAAGGACCCACCTTTATGTTCAGTTTCCTTTAAAACAACTTTTTTTAAAAAAAGCAAGTGTAGGGGAAATGGGCTGTTTCCATGTTTCCACAATGCCTGCTTTTTACATTATACCTTTGCTTTGATCCTTGCCTTTCAGTTCTAAGGTACAATTTAATTCCCAGTGTGGGTTTGGAGAGGGGGGACTGACTCTTAAAAAACTCCAATAATTTCAGCTGGCTTGGAGCCATCTCGGTGAATAAAAATCCCAAACCTCAAAGCAGAGGGGAAATAATAGTTCTGAAGTCAGCTTTAAAGTACAGGTGTGTTTTTAGTTACAACTTCAAAGCACAGGCTCTACCCTTGAAGAGTCTTCTCTAGTTTTCCAGTGGCATAATGGCGCTATTGAATATGAATGAGTGTTTAATTCCTTGCCAGCCACTCTCAAGGAGAATGAGCTTTCATGCTTCTGTTAACAGCATTTGGAGCAGATTCAAGAATGAATGGGGTTGACTTGCTTTGAGTTCTGCAAAGGAAATCTTTCCTTGCCATTCCAAAAAAAAAAAAAGAAGAAGAAGCAGTAGCTTCTAGCAGGGCTGTGAATGGACACGCACAAACATTTGGATCCAATTTGTGGCCCAGATTTGTAAATCTGCATTGGACCCAATCCAGACCCATTCCAAGCTGCCCTGGGTCCAAATCCAGATTGTGATTGCGAATTTACAAATCTCCTGAAATCCTATAGGCTTGCATCACAAAACCAAAATAGCAATAGCTTACTTGTTTTTCACATAGGGGCATGATGTCTAGTGCATGGTGGTAGCATTTTCAGAGTTCAAAGGCCCATTCCAGCAAGGCAAAAACACTCAAGGAGAATGTGAAGCAGAGCTAGTAAAGGGTGTTAGCCTGAGGAGAGTCTGGAGGGCAGCATTTGAATTCCCCATATGATTCAGTATCCCTGCTCTGTTGGAACATGCCATGGCCCTTAGGGGAATTTGAGGTGGATGGCAGGAAACAGGCATAAAGGGAATGGCAGACAAAGAGAGATAGAAGAGGTATCTGACCCACTTTTACTTGGGCCATTCTCACCTCTTGTTTTAGTCCTACCCCCCACCGGCATGCTTCCATTGACAGCTCACCCTAAAGAAAATGTGGCCCTCAACAAAGAAAGGATTTCCCTCCCCTGAGCTTCTGAAGACTCAGAATGTGCCTTTACAACTAATCACCTATCGAAACCCCAAAGCAAGCTACCCGTTGTTCCTGACTCTTTTCTGTATATGTGTCTCTGTGCATCCAATGTGCTTTGCTTAATCTCCCTCTTTCTCTTTGGCTTCCCACAGAAAGTAGCATCCTGGCCACATATGGCCACATCAGTACTAACAGCACAGTAACTCTGAAGCTGCAAGGAGGTAGCAGAAAGATGGCTGCAGCAGCTGGAGCCAAGCGGTGGCCCTCGGAAACCCTTCAAGCCCAGATCATTGCAAACTTCAGCCACAACATTCCAGAGCTGAAGAATCATGGGATCCCTTTCCGCATAGAGTCTACCTGCCATTACCAAGTAAGGAGAACAATGCCGTTGACTGGGGGCTGGGACAATCAGGTCCAAATATGGCCCTCCAGGTCTCTCTTTCTGGCCCTCAGGACCTTTTCTGGGCCATGCCCCTCCCCAGGCTGAATCTGCCCCATGCCCTCCTTGGGGGCTTTTGCCTGGCTGGAATGTGCCCCTGAAATGCCTTTTGTTTGCATGGCTAGAGGAGAGGGGTTGCTGATAAACCAAATGTTGCCTCAAAGACAGGAAGCCCTGCCTCCCCACATCCTGCCTTTCTCTGATATATTGAGTGAGTTCTTCTGGAGGGCTCCTAAACCTGTCCAGAGGACAGCGGCAATGAACTCCCCTTTCCCCTCCAGGGGTTGGGCTTCTCCTTCTTCCCTGGCTATCCCTGGGTATTGGGGTGACCAAATTTTTGGAATATGAATTTTTGGAAAGTCCCCATACACAATTGCTAGCTTAGCGCATGAAATATACTCAGAGTCGAGAGTGGATTTCATGCTCTTTATTCAGCTCATAGTGGTGAGGAGGAATGGAAGTTCCCCCAGAATGTCTGCTTTATTTACATTATTTACACAATGGGCCCCACGTGATTGGCTAATTCCGGGATTCTCCTGTAGGCCAATCAGGTTGCGGATTCACTTCCACCTGGAGCTGGATTGGGTGGCTCCTGTGGACCAATCAGACTGCTGCATTCTGGGTACTATTGTTCTAGGACCAATCAGACTGCTGCATTTTGGATCCTATTCAACTCAGTACATAACAGCGCATAACTCGACGACTTTAGAACAGGGGTTCTAAAGTTTGTTTAGAATAGCCCAAGAGCCACATTCCCTTCTGGGGGTCACATTCCAGTGGTGGCTGGAGCCAGAGGCAAAAGCGGGTGGAGCCCCCAATGTAAATATTACTTTGGTACAGTAGGCTACTTTCTTCAGGGACCCCTCTCCATCCTCCACCCAGGGAAGCAAGAGGCTTGATCAAAGTTCATGCACTCATTCCAGGCAGGCAAAAACACTTTGGGTACGAAGATGTGTAGTTTCTGTGACCGTTTTTGGAATGCCGGCAGATGAAAGGCAGTTCACGGGGGTGGCTGAAAGGCTGAGTATTGTCTAGCATAGTATTATTGCCCACTAAGATGCCTGGTCCTTCTCTGCACATCAGCCTTTTCCATCTGGTTAGAATTTCAGCGAGAAGATGGCAATGAGAGTGGCAGCCCAGGCTGCTGAAGAAGAATTCAAGATTGAATTGGAGAAGCAAGGCACCAATAGCACCTCAGGGTTTTCCCTCTTCCTTTACCATGATGTGGGAATCCTAATGCACACCATTCCACCATTAGTACGGGTTAGTTGACCACATTGCTGGTTTGTTTGGGGGTTTTTAAGTCTGTAAATGATACTGAATTAATGACTTCTTTTGCATTGTTTTGGCGCTTCCTTACATTGGAATGAACGTAAGATTTGTAAATGCGGGTGGCGCTGTGGTCTAAACCACAGAGCCTAGGGCTTGCGGATCAGAAGGTCGGCGGTTCGAATCCCCACAACGGGGTGAGCTCCCATTGCTCGGTCCCTGCTCCTGCCAACCTAGCAGTTCGAAAGCACGCCCAAGTGCAAGTAGATAAATAGGTACAGCTCCAGCGGGAAGGTAAACAGTGTTTCTGTGTGCTGCTCTGGTTTGCCAGAAGCGGCTTAGTCATGCTGGCCACATGATCCAGAAGCTGTCTGCGGACAAATGCTGGCTCCCTCAGCCAGTAAAGCGAGATGTGCGCTGCAACCCCAGAGTCGTCTGTGACTGGACTTAACAGTCAGGGGTCCCTTTACCTTTACCTTTACCTTACGTTGGAATGAATGTAAGATTTGTAAATGGTTCTGTAAGCTATGTAACTTAGGTTAAATAGCAGGCAGCAAGACAAATAATAGTATTGGGTGGACACCAAAGTCAAGCGTTGTGAAATGTTCAGCTGCAGCAAAGAAAACGAAGTATCTCATTGCTGCAATTATATTTCATTTTAGTTTTGTGTATGAGTAGGTGTGTTTACTAGGGATGGGCGGACCTGCCAATATCAGTCCTCTCGGTTTCTTATTTTTCCAACCTTAAATTCCATTCTCCACATTTCTGTAGCCATTAGAGAATTTACTATTTTTTTAACTGATATTCTGCAGGTCCAGTGTGACGGAGAATCCACATCTCATCAGCTTTCTGGCCATTGTCACGGAGAGGTTGCAAATCACTCAGTGGAGGTACAAGGTTCATTCTCAAAGCTTGGTCAACAGCATTGCACTGTCTGGAGGCTCAGCTGCAGGAAAGAGAGTCTGAGCATTGGGGGTTGTTTAAGGCATGGAGATCAATATGAATTGAACGGCCTTTGGGTGCAGACTTTCAAGTATCTCTGCTCACTCAACATTCCAGGGAGTTTATAGGTTAAAACACTTGTTAATCCAACGGATAATAAGTGTATGACTGTGTTTAATCTTACCACAGATGGGTGGGGGGGTTCGTTCTGAATTAGAAGTGACAGCAGAACCCCTGTTAAAGTGGCGTGGGTTTGTCTCCTTGGCGAACCCACACATCCCCAGTTTGATGCTCACAGCAGAGGTTAGAGGGGTCTATGGTACAGATAAATGCATTTATGAAGGCAACGTGAGATCTGCAAGCAACCGAGGGCTCGGGCTGCTTAAACTGAGAGCCAAATGCGAGGGCTCCTTCCTGGCTACAGTGGAGTGGCACCCCGAAGTGTGGGGTTGCCTTAGAAGCCAAGGCAGCAGGAGGTTCTCTCTGGCAGTGACAGGTGAAACCCGGAAAATGTGCCTCATTTGTAAGCTAGACATGGAAAGCGGTCCAAACTGCTTCATTGCAAGCAGGCAACTCCTGCTGCAGAGATCACTTGGGTGTGGTTACATCACTGGGAGGATCAGGAACAGAGAGGAACGTCTGGGCCAGAAGAGGTGCAAAGCAATGGGATTTTGGTGTTTGATGCATTTTCCGTAAGAGCCCAAATTAACTGCACTGTGGATGGAAAGCCAATGCAAATGGTAACGGTGGCTGCTTGGGGACCCAAACTGGAGCTGGATTGGCTGCTCAGCCACCGTGTCCCAGCATGGACTAAGGCCGGCTTCCCAGCCAGGAGCTGCTTACGTGGAGTCTCCCAGTTAGGGAACGGAGCGGACCTGAGCTTGGAACTGATGAGCAGGCTGTGCAGGCTTTCAGGTGTGGGACGGTTCGGAAGAAGGCCTGGCACAGCATGGAGCCTCGCCATTCACAGCCATTGCCCCTCTTTCCAGGTAGAAAGAAGCATGTCCCGATTGAGAGGGCATCTTTTGCTTCTTCAGATCTGCTGGCCAGATCATGAAAGGCCTTTTTTGCTGGGCCTCTTCATGTGTACTGCATACCTGCCTGTTCCACAGACGTCCCCCTCTCTATCCTCTATCCAGGCAAGCAAGAGGTGTGATCAGAGTGCAAGGACAGGCAAAATCACTTAGAATAGGAATCAACATCAGGGAGTGCTGGGGGTGAGGAAGTGCTGCCTGGAGGGAGTTTCTGTCGGCATCTCCGCTCGGCCAAGCTGATAAAGCTCCATTTTCCCGCCGAGTCTCCGGAATCGCCTCCGACGAATAATTAATGACCTCGAGCCTTTGATGAGGCTCCAAGGCACTTTTCCATCCATTAAGCAGAGTTCCCAGCACAGGGAAGAGATGAGAGGTTTGGGCTACATTGTAAAGAGTTTTATTTCTAAGCTACGCAGTCAGAAAAGACATCCTCTCTCTATGGAAGCAGAGAGCAACTGAACAACGTCACATCCATCTCTAGTCCCCCTTGAGACTTCCAATAGTATGGAATCCCAGGAATGTAAACAGAGTCCTGGGACTCCAAGCAGCTGCTCAGTGGCAAACAGAAACTAACAGTTTCAAGGGCCGTATCAATGGGCATGGGGGGGGCTGGATTTCATCCCTGCTTTTAGAACGTGCATGGCAGAAGGCAACAGCGCATCTGTCAGGGGCTCAGGAGCAGAGGCACAGGAAAGGGAGGAAATAGAGAGCGAGGGGGAGGAATCCGAAGGAAATGTTAGCGATGACAGCGGTCCGAGGTCTCTGAGTCTTTCCAGCGAATCGGAGGATTCACAGAAAGGGGCTCCCATGGTCAGAGCAAGGGGGGTGCCTAGGGGGACACCCCAGGAAGAAGGGGCCAGAGGGGACTCAGAGAGCAGCAGTTGGAAATCAGGACCAGCTTCTCCACCAGAGCGCAGTAGGGGGGAGGAGTCCCAGGTATCGGGATCAGGCAGCTCACCGCCAGCGGGAGGACATGAGTCAGGATTGGCCACGCCTCCATCGGAGAGCGAGGAAACGGTCAAAAGGAAGGTCGGAGACTGGGCGCGCGCGCCAAGTTCAAATGTACAAGAGGGCGGCGCAGTTGGCAGCCCGGATAGGGAGCCAGGTCCTGAAGCCCACCGAAAGGAGGGAGAAGAGTCAGGGGGGTCGGCGTCAGCGTCAGAAGAGTCCAGGAAGGAAGGGACCCCGGGGGGTAGAAGGACCCAGAGGAGAAAGGAGAGACGGAAGAGGTGGAGTAAGGTTAGAGTCTTAAACTGGTGTACAGGGGGTGGAGACTCAGATGGAGCTTCGCCGGTCTAGCTTCTAGACGTAGAGCTGCGCGCTGCGGCTTGAAAATGGAAACTGTACTTCAATAAAGACTTTTGTACATTACTACCGGCTAGCGTTGGTCCTCTGTGAGCTGGGACCTGGAGGCAGCTCTGACAGCATCTTTCCAGATCAGCATGCCGCCCGCTGGTTGCGGCGAGCCAACAGCCTTGTTCTTCTCTTTTTTAGGCACCGGTGAGAGTTTTGCTCAGCGGATCAGTGGGGACTGCCAACTGCACAGCCAACGTGATTGGAGAGGTCATTTCCAACGCCACCTTTGCTCAGTTCCATATCCACGCTGCCTGCAGTCCTGAGCACAGTTTGGAAATCGGCCTCAGACACACCTGGCCTTACCTCAGCTCTCTGGGTCTTGCCCAGGAGAACAGGATAAAAGCAGCTGCTGTGAAAGGGGACGAGTACAAAGGCCTTCTGGAGGCCACTCTTGGGAAATGCAAGTTAACAGGGAATGGAGAAGTGAATTCAGAGGGTGAAGTCACAGCCGCAGAATGGAAAGTTATTCTTCTAAATAAATGTGACCTTCTGGAGGTGATTATTTACTATCGCTATCCCAACTGATGGGTTGGAGCGTATTTTCCAGAGTTGGGGTCACCAGCATCCCCTCATGGTGCCCTTGAGGTCTTCCCTTGGTGCCCATGAGGTCTTTGAAACCCACCCATACCTACCTAGCTCTCTCACTGTCCCTTTTGTCATGGGGTGTTGAGATTGGTTACCTTTTTCTCCCTTGAAAAAGTACAGAGTTGAAGGAGGAAGTTGGAAGAGTTACCGTATTTTTTGCTCTATAAGACTCACTTTTTCCCTCCTAAAATGTAAGGGGAAATGTGTGTGCGTCTTATGGAGCAAATGCAGGCTGCGCAGCTATCCCAAAACCCAGAACAGCAAGAGGGATTGCTGCTTTCACTGCGCAGCGATCCCTCTTGCTGTTCTGGCTTCTGAGAGTCAAATATTTTTTTTCTTGTTTTCCTCCTCCAAAAATTAGGTGTGTCTTGTGGTCTGGTGCATCTTATAGAGCAAAAAATATGGTATACCCTTCCCCAATTCCTCTTTCAGCTTTGTGTGCTTTTCAAGGCTCAGACTAATACTTCTGGAGCCAACTTTTAACAGAGCCTTTGGAAGAGCAAAGTGTTTGCATCCATGTACAGTTTCTCTCTTTCTATCCCCTGATTGTGGGGAGGGCGAGGCTGATCTGGGGGAGAGGCAAAAAGTGAGAGTGGCACCCACAGTACTCCCTCAAATATCCGAAATTCCCTGGGGGCCTAAAAGGTTGGCAACTCGTGATCTGGAGAATAGATTCTACATAGGTTAAGACTAAACCGAACTCTCCCCTGTCTTTTCTCTTTCCTAGAAAATGGAGTTACCCCAGAAACTAGTCTCCAGGGGTTCATTCCTCATGAACATCTACAATGTCAGTTTAGCAACGCACTTCTGGTGTGATGGCAAAACAGCTGATGTGCAGCTGGAGGTGTCTTCTGTAGACAAATATACCGTGCAAGGATCGCTGGGTCACTCTTTCCCCTACCTCTATGATCTAGGGCTGCCTCCGGACAACTCACTCCACCTCTCCGTAACAAATGGTTCCATCCTCAATGGACTTCTGTTGCTGCATAACGGAAACTGCAGGCTTGAAGCACAAGGAGAAATCAGACCCCGAAACCAGACTGAATGGGCCCTGGAGATGGAAACAGATTGTACAGTTTTGCAGGTTGTACCTGGTTCCTTTCTGGTTCTAAAGCAAAACATTGGACTCTAGAAACTGGCTTGATTATTTTTCAGATAATCAAAATGAGCTTAAAAAGAGAGAGAGCTGTCTTACACCTAAAGGCAGGCCTTGCCATTCACTCAACAACACAAGTGTTGGTCTTTGTATACATTTCTATTACAAATATTGCATTATGCCATCCCTGGAGAAGCATAGAGGGTGGTGATGTGAGACAAGAGATTGCCAGGGATGGCACCAGTGCAGGAGGTTGGCCCATTCAGGCCCCAATAACCTCAGTCTGACCTCAGCCAGGACCCACCTGCCTGCCTTCTTACTTGACAACCAGTCAAGGGATGGCTGTGCCTGCTTTGAAATGAAGCGAATACAGTGGTACCTCGGGTTACAGACGCTTCAGGTTACATATGCTTCAGGTTACAGACTCCGCTAACCCAGAAATATTACCTCAGGTTAAGAACTTTGCTTCAGGATGAGAACAGAAATCATGCTCCAGCGGCGCGGCGCCAGCGGGAGGCCCCATTAGCTAAAGTGGTACCTCAGGTTAAGAACAGTTTCAGGTTAAGAACGGACCTCCAGAACGAATTAAGTTCGTAACCTGAGGTACCACTGTACCATTATAAAGTTATAAATTGTGTATAAAAAACCAAATTATGTTGAACAATAAAAGGAAGAGGAGGAGGAAAAGGTCTTGCCTGTGTACAGATGTCAGCAGATTAAATCACATTTTGAATCTTGATTGATGGTTGTATTTTGGCCCTCATATATATATATATACACATATATATATCAAAAGCATGAATTTGATAGTTTTGGCTTTAAATGCAAATAGGATAAAATCTTTCTCCTAGCCCTAGCCACTTCTCCGATCAAACTTACCCCCTTTAGAGCTGCAGCTTTTAAGTTTGTTTTTTAAGAGTCTCATGGCAGCTCACCTGCATAATCACTGTTAGATTAAAAAAAAATCTGTGAGAAATTTAGCCAGAGGGACAGAGTTACAATCTGTTGATCCCTGCGTTTGAAATGAAATCATTTTTGTTCCTCAAGACGTACCCAGGAAGAAGAACCCTTGACAGTGATAGCCTCCAAATGGGTTTACAGGCTGTGAAATGCATTTTGCATCTCACCGTTGACTAGATCCGTTCAGACAGATGGGTGCCAGGGAGCGCCCTCACTTTGAAGTGAGGATCAAGTGCCAGGCAAAGGTCACTTTAGAAACTGAAGTGCCACATGGTCTGTCACCCCAAGAGGGATCCCAGAAGAAAATGAGCTGCCGGTAAATTGTGGGAAAACAGATCAGGCATGACATTAGCTTAGACCTGGAGTCAAACCCTCGTCAACTCCAAGCCAATTTGGCCTTTCATGCAGAAAACCAATTCCAACAGCAAAGATCAGTGGAGAACAACTGCAGAGCAATACAGGTACTGCCTGCCGTGGAAAAGGAGGTCCCCTTTTGACAAGATGCTCCATCTGCATACACACACAATGAAAAACAGAACAAATCCAAGCCATAACCCCTAGAGACCTTTCTAAAGATGAGGAGGACATGTTGCCAGATTCCAAACCTGGAAGATCCAGATTAAGTCTTTTGCATGAATTGGGAAGCTGACTTATATGAGGTCAGCCTGTTTGTTTATCTTCTCCAGGACTGTCAGTAGTTCTCTGGGGTCCTAGGAAGAGGTCTTTCCCAGGTCTTTCTGAGCATTCTCCTAGCATTACCTGGAGACACAGGAGATTGAACCTGGGACCTTCTGCATGCAAAGCAGATGATCTGCCACTGAACTGTAACCCTTCCTCAAAAGATAAGAAGCTGCCTTATATTGCCAGACCATTGGTCTATCTAGCTCTGTACATTGACGGGGAGTTTCAGGGTTTCAGATAGGGGGTTCTCCCAACCCTACCTGGAGATGTCAAGGATGGGCGGAAGGGCCTTCTGCATGCAATGCAGATGTTCTTATCACTGAGCCATGGCTCTCACCCCTCTTTAGAGACGTGGAAGGCACAATCCAGCCAATGATGACACAGTGCACAGTTCCACTTTGAATCGCTTACACATAAATTCCATTCCATTTGAGATTTAGGAGGGAAAGTGGTTGGCTTCCATTTTCTTGTGGAGTAAAACTCCATGAACCAGCTTCAGGCCATGTTAAGACACTGTTATTAAACCCCCTTTTTTATGGAGCTAACGTGAATATTTTATTTCATGGCAGGATCTTGGAGTCCCGGTGAAAATAGATGGGTCAGGGCATATTTTAATCAACAAAACGTACCTGGATTCTCAAGCCTTATTTACTGCAGGTGAAAATAGTTTACATGGATTCCTCGTTTTAAAAGCAATGGCTGTAAGTAATCAAGCTGACATGTTAAGTGATTGTTTTTCTATTTGCTGTACCTCCCCAGACACTTACTAAGCTAAAAAGGTGCAAGGCAAGTGAGAAACGAACCAAAGACTCAGTTATTGTTAAGATGTGGGTGAACATATCAGACAACACAGCAATTCTTCAAACAGCTCTTGTTTATTCACAGGCCAGAACAGAACTGAACTGAAGGGTTCAGTCAGCCTGCTTATATAGAGCTCCAGTACAACGTAACTGTAACAATTTTCTAAAACTATCCAATCACTGAACGTCACTTTCGATCCCTTATTTGCATAACTATCTACAGTATCCCCCTGCTGGCCCAGGGTGAGAACTTCAGTACATAACAGTTATGTTAGTCAAAATACAGCGTTATAAATGTGACACCAGAGCTGAAATCACAACTCAGTGATATTTTCAATTGCGAGTTTCACAATGGTTTCACAATGGTAGAGCGTTTTCGGAGTGTTGTTGTTGTTTTTTTAGCTGTGTCGATCTAGCCGAACCTTTGGTGGGGATAGATTCCATGGCTCATTTGCTTATCTGTGCGACGGCTTGTAGTTTGTTGAACAAGCCATGCTTAAAACAAACTATGTCTTAGCATCATGTGCAAGTAAAGCCAATGGGGAGCTACAGATGGTTACAAAAGGGGCATCCCCAGTAGACTACACCCACCTGAAAGGAAGTGGGGAGAAGAAACCTGGAAGGGAGAGGGAAATGGCATGGAATATCTTGGAAGGTGATATGGCTGGCAGGTTAGAACCTGGAATGAGAGCCCTCCATGCTGCAACATTTTACTGCAGGCCTCCTGTGTCTCTTCACTGTGGCCAGTCCCATGCCCAGGACAGTAGGACAACGGGCCTTTCCCGCACTCCTCACCTGATCTTCTTTGATACAATTTCTCACAGACCAGACAAGAGCTGCATGCGTTGCTGACCCATAATGTCAAAAGCAGCCTTCGTTTGGGCATACCTGCCAGGACGGTAGTGGATTTAGTTTCAGAAAAGAATGATACCGTTTGTAAGAGGTGGCTTCAGTTCAGCGTGGACGGCAAGCAGGTAACCGCACCTCCCTTTTAGTAGCGTATATCCAAATAATGTATACAATAATAATAATAATTAAAATTTATGTACTGCCCTTCATCCAAAGATCACAGGGCGGCTCACAAGGTAAAAATACAGGATAAAAGCACAAAATAAATAGTTAAAACAATAACACGCACACCCAGCACATTTAAAAGGCATTAAGCAAAAATGTGTCTTAAAATGCATCTATTAGTGAAAACAACATATAAAAACCATTACAGTGGTACCTTGGTTCTCAAAGTTAATCCATTCCAGAACTCCGTTCCAAAACCAAAGTGTTCTCAAACCAAGGCACGCTTTCCCGTAGAAAGTAATGCAAAATGGATTAATCCGTTCCAGGCTTTTAAAAACAGCCCCTAAAACAGCAACTTAACATGAATTTTGCTCTCTAACAAGACCATCGACCCATAAAATGAAAGCAATAAACAATGTACTGCAGCCACACAATCAACCAGTAGCTGAACTGGGTTCCACACAGTCACAAAAACAAAACAAAAAGAGCAACAAAAATGCAAAATAAATAGCAAAAACAGACAGACTTCAGCGTAACACTCAAAACAGAAGTGTGGCATTCAAATCAGAAGCATAACACTCAAAATGGAGGTATTTTTTAATGAAATACATATATCTGGCCAACCACATGCTCATGTCTTTTTCCTGCCGCATTGCGGGACTAGTTTTCATTTAGCAGTAAAACTGAGGAAACACTGCATATACTACTATGTGGGTTGCCTTTTTAGGATTAGTAGTGCACATAGGGACGCAGGTGGCGCTGTGGGTTAAACCACAGAGCCTAGGACTTGCTGATCAGAAGGTTGGCGGTTCGTATCCCCGCGACGGGGTGAGCTCTTGTTGCTCGGTCCCTGCTCCTGTCCACCTACCAGTTCGAAAGCATGTCAAAGTGCAAGTAGATAAGTAGGTACCGCTCTGGCGGGAAGGCAAATGGCGTTTCCGTGCGCTGCTCTGGTTCGCCAGAAGCGGCTTTGTCATGCTGGCCACATGACCCGGAAGCTGTACGCCGGCTCCCTTGGCCAATAAAGCGAGATGAGCGCCGCAACCCCAAAGTCGGCCACGACTGGACCTAATGGCCAGGGGTCCCTTTACCTTTAGTACACATTTATTAGCACTTTTAATTATCAATCGCATGCGAAAGTGGGTCCCATGTTGCAGCTTGGGCCTCGGGTCTGGACTAATTGAAGACCACTGGAATAAGGAGGAGTATGTTAACTGGTCTTTTGCCTCAAGGAGCAAAATGTCTGGGGTTGGCCCCATTTCTCTTCTAGCTGACTTCTAATTTCAGCAACAGGGTTTGTTCAGGGCACGCAACCCATATTACTAATGCATTTCTCCTTCCCCCCTCTTCTTTTTAAAAAACCTAGATCGCAGAGGAACTGAGCTTTACACAGAAGCTGGACCACATCTCTCTTGACTACAGGCTCACACATAATCTAGAAACTTTGCAAGCACTGTGGATAGAAGACAGGATAGAGTTGCAGGTAGGGGTTTTGTTTGTTTGTGTATGGACATGCTTGTCCAGCAGCCTAACTTGGCTGCCTTGTACAAATCAGGTCACATCCTCACCATTCAAAGAATCATGGGAGGTGAAGTGGCTCTGAACTGTCGCTCTGTGAGGGGTAAACTAAAGCTCCCAGACTTCTTTGGGGAAGCCTATTGCTTTAAATGTGCTGTAAATGTCTGGTGTGGTTATGACCTGACATCCTTTAAATCCACTAAAATTGCAAAGAAACCAACAAACCACAGTGTGTGTGTGTGTGTGAGAGAGAGAGAGAGAGAGAGATGTAAAACCCTCCATCCTTTCCTTTTTTATAATAATTTTTATTTGGTTTTACAAATATAAAATTATAACAATTCAAATTACATATCCACATTTAGAGATTTCTCCAAATCTCTGGACTTCCCACTTTGCCCATTCATGGGTCCTATTGTACATCCTCTCAACTGCATATTATTTCATAATCCATATTTGTATCTCTCCATAATATTCACTACATTACAAGCGTTATTAAATTCCTGGTAATGTTTTCATCTGCTTACAGTGGTCTCTTAGATAATTTATAATTTTTTTCCCATTCATTGTTGAAGTTTTTGTCTTCTTGGTTCCTGCGCTTTCCAGTCAGTTTTGCCATTTCAGCATAGTCCAACAGCTATGTTTGCCATTCCTCTCTGGTATGGACTTTGTCATCTTTCCATCTCTGAGCTAGTAACATCTATGCAGCTATTGTCACATACATGGTCTTTTCTGGTCCTTTGGAATTTCGGTACCTACAATTCCTAATAAAAAAGCTTCGAGTTGTGTGTTTTTTTTACAAAAGTAATTTTAAATATCCCCCCCCCCCAATTCATTATATATCAAATGGGAAATGGAAACTCTCCATCCTTTTCATAACATATATGTTTTTTTCCATACAGGCTGTGGCTGGGCTGGTGGATGTTAAGAACTTGAGAGTGAAGATTCAGTATGGTTCATGCTGGATAATTGTTAGAGGGCAAATACAAGCAGTTGAAAGGAGGATAAATTTAACAGGGAACTTTAATCACAAATGGTCGTGGTTGCTACGCTCATATATCCCAGAAAGCATCCAGGTATGTGCTGGTCATTCTTGTTGTTCTTCATTTACCATATCTTTCTGTGTATAAAATGTTTTTTGCTTTAAAAAAAAAATCAGGCAAAAATTTGGGGTCATCTTACACACGGATAATGAATGCAGTGGCTGGTGGGCGTCGCCCGGTGGGTGATTGTTGAAAAAAGCTCAACAACTCAAGAAATACTGATTTCTTAATTTTGGGGTTTTTCAAAAACAACGGGTCATCTTATACAAGGAAAAATATGGTAAAATGGACTGATAAGTTCACAACAGCATTATGAGTGCAGAACTAAACTTGAAAGATAATTTCACTATTCAGACACTTCCTTTTCTTTGCTGAAGCTGAACATTTCATGATGCTTGAGTTGCTTCTATCTCTTAGGTGATAATGTCCTTTGAAGTTAATACCACTCAAGGGAGGTGGATCCAGACCGTGAGTGGACAAACGCTTATTACCTATACCACTAACTCCATCCATGTGAAGCAGCAACGCAACACCTTTTGCTGCAGTCTGCATAATGTCACGACGGCGATAACATCCAGATACCCCGCAGCAATCAATATGACCTTCTTCCTACAGAAACTAGGTACAGTCAATTTTGCCCATGTCCTGCAGCCTTTCTCAGCCTTGGTTCCCCCGATGTTATTGAACTACAACTCCCATCATCCCCAGCCAGCAGGAACGGTGGCGAGGGATGATGGGTGTTGTGGTCCAACAACACCAGGGGAACCAAGGCTTGGAGAAAGCTCCTGATCCTTTCCTTTGAGTTACCTGCAGTCACAGTGACACCAGGCGATTGGCAGGTACCCATTTCAAAGCAGTGTGCAGACACGTGTGAGAGCCAATGGGCCACACCCCGTTCTAAAAAAACCCTTGGGCCCTAGAAATTCTCAAGAAAAAGAAGCACTTTGTGTAGCCTTAAGCCATGCACTGGACAATGGTGGTGGAAATTTTTTGTTTTGTTGCATTTCAGAAAACAAAGCCAGAGCAGCATTTCAAGGGCTATTCAATAACGAAAGTGTGGCTGTCACTGTGGATGTCCTCACTGGCTTTGAACTGCGTGGCCCTTTGGAACTCACAGCAGAAGTAAAACATTCCTCAGGTTACCTGAGGCATCATGGCCTCCCTTTCAGCCTTAAGGTATTTTATATTTATTTAACAAAATTAATTTACTGCTCAGTTGTAAACAGAACCTCTAAGTGGTTTGCCAGAAATATAGCAAACAATCGCCTGTAACGGGAAGTTCTTATTTTCTGATGTTTCATTGTGTTTTATTTTTAAAAAAATTTTTTTTTAAAGATTTCATTGATTTTCCATTTTCAAAACAAATATCCAATATCAATACTAAACATTAGTTTTTCATTCCCCCCCCTTTAACTTCCCTCAGCTTCCATTTCTGATTTATTACATCAAATGATACGTTGTTTATATACAATACTATGTTATCACAATGTTATATTCCTTGTTTTATGTAAATAAAATTGTAAATGTTTATTTAAATCCTGCCAACGAGTCCATGTTTTTTTGATGTTTCTGCAAATATATTGTAAAAGGTTCCCATTCTTTTTCAAAGTCCCTGTTGTCCTTTTTTCACAGTTTGTCCGTTAACTTTGCTAACTCTGTTTCATTGTGTTTTATATGTGCTAGGAAGCTGTCCAGAGTGGCTGGGGAATCCCAGCCAGATGGGCAGGGTATAAATAATAAAATTATTGTTATTAATTAATTAATTAATTAATTAATTAATTTGTTGTTTTATTTGGGGGGGTTATTTAAAAAAAAGTATTTCAGGAAAAAACTATCCTCCCAACCTAAGGTACTTATTCTCAAAGTAGTCAGTCAAACAGTATACTGTTGTTGTTTAGTCATTTAGTCATGTCCGACTCTTCGTTACCTCATAGACCAGAGCATGCCAGGCACTCCTGTCTTCTCCTTCATGGATCACTGCCTTGCCGTGGCGAAGGGGCTTGAATAACTCAGAGAAGCTATGAGCTATGCCGTGCAGGGCCACCCAAGACGGACAGGTCATAGTAGAGAGTTTTGACTAAACGTGATCCACCTGGAGCGGGAACCAGCAAACCACTCCAGTATCCCTGCCAAGAAAACTCCATGGAGTTTATACGCTAAACAGCAAAAAAGAAGAACCACCTAGCATTAAAATATTACAGCAACATCAAATAAGGGTGTTTTCAGATGGGGCCTTGATATTGCCAATGAGCCATTGGCAGCAGGGTTTGTTTGTTTAACAAATAAATCTGGATTAAATGGTGTCACATAAATTGGACATCGTGAGATATACAGGAGTTCTGCACATCCCAGAAAGTTGCACACGCATGCTTGATTTCTGTGATCATGGCGGGTCAACGAAAGCTGGAATACTGAAATCACTGTGAGGTAGGATTGAGATGCCCTTCCTCCAGTCCATCATAGGTTTGTGAGAGAGAGCACCATCAGCTCAGGGTGTGCCACAGGATGTTGTCCGGGCTGAATTTCTGAAACAGTCATCAGTGTGAAATGGTACAAGCATTAAAGAGTAATAAGACCTTGCAATGCTTCTGTTAGATTCCACGTGAACACATCCACATGTTCTTTTCTCTTCTCCTGCTTATTCCTTCAGCTGACGCTCCTGGAGATCCTGTCTGAAAACAAGACAGAAGCATCCCTGAAGCTGGCTTGTGACCCAAACCTGAATCTCTTCTTTGTTTTCAGGGCTAGAAATAAGTTGCAAAGGTAAGAAGAGGTTGGCCTTGGCGTTTTACTCAGAGTAGGACCACTGAAATTAATGGACTTTTGTTGCTCCTGTGGGTCTATTCTGAGTTGGACTAGCGTTGGCTATAATCCAATGAAGTCCATCATTCTTTGACTTCCCAAAATTGTGGATCGCTGGCACTTACTGAGACAGAGAGGTTGGATGATGTCTGTTATTTATTAAGCATTCATTCAGATTAGTTTGTGGAGAGGTTAGACGATGTTGCATTGAGCAAGTGTTATCCCATACTTTCCAATGTATTTTCCTGTACTTTCCGTATCACACAAGGATAAGGTGGGAGCAGCAGGTTTGTGGCACAAGAGCACCAAGCCAGCTGTATTTGCAAACCCTGAATTTGCTGGTTGAATCCCACCTGGTTGTGGTGACAGCCAAGAAGCACCTTCAGAGGCATAGCTAATCCCTAAACACAGAGCTTTCCAAACTTTTCATATTGATGACACACATTTTAAACAGGCATCATTTTGTGTGACACAGTAATTCAGTTTTACTAGCAAACCGGAGGTTAAACCATGGGTAGGCAAACTAAGGCCCAGGGGCCGGATCCAGCCCAATCGCCTTCTAAATCCAGCCTGCAGACAGTCCAGGAATCACTGTGTTTTTACATGAATGTGTCCTTTTATTTAAAATGCATCTCTGGGTTATTTGTGGGGCATAGCAATTCATTCATATTTTTTTTCAAAATATAGTCCGGCCCACCACAAGGTCTGAGGGACAGTGGACCGGCCCCCTGCTGAAAAAGTTTGCTGATCCCTGGGTTAAACTAACCCTTTTCCAGTCTAGGGAAGTGTGTGGGGAGCAATTGCACGACACACCTACACACAGCCGCCAACACACTAAAGTGTTGCGACACACAGTTTGTAAAGCTCTGCCTTAGCACATCCGATTGACGATTCTCTCTCTTTCTCCTCCAGTGAAGAATTGCATATCAGATGTCTCCAGAACCTGCCATTTCTCCTTCAGCATTTCCCCAGCACGGCTGAAATTTCCTCAAAGGTAAATTACTCCAGTTAAGTCTCGTCCACCACAGATTTTGCTAACTGCATCTTACATTAGGGAAGGAATTGGGGGAGAGGAAAACCACTGATATCACCACGCTGTTAATTCAAATCTATGGTGTGATCACAATTGGAATGCTGTGTTGCCTCACCTCAATATTATAGAGTTGGACAAGGTTCAGAAAAGGGCAGCCAAAATGACCAAGACAATTGAACTAACAATAATAAAATAATAAGTAATAAGTAAAAATAATAAAATAAAAATAAACCCTTATTGTCACTACACCACCTGTGTGCAGTGAAATTAAACAACCCCCCCCCCCTTACACTCAGTCTTGTTCGCACTCTGTGTGCTACTACTGCCCTGTGAAGAAAGGTTTCAGAATTTGCG
>JAXCMG010000036.1:2691070-2704110 GCA_034642415.1 Podarcis siculus | reverse complement strand
AGCCTGCTTATATAGAGCTCCAGTACAACGTAACTGTAGCAACTTTCTAAAACTATCCAATCACTGAACGTCACTTTCGATCCCTTATTTGCATAACTATCTACAGTATCCCCCTGCTGGCCCAGGGTGAGAACTTCAGTATATAACAGCACCCATACTTTGGTTTTTCAAACAGTTACATTTGCCACATGGCATGGCTGGCTGCATCTTGCCTGGACTCTGACTTTACCACTCATTTCCCATTTGGGCTATTAACTGGGTTGCCTTCCCAGCTGGGAAGACCCCAGCAGAGTAGATGACAAGCAAACAGTGCAGCTATGTCTCCCTCTTCACAAATTGGTGTAGAACTGTCCACTGAGCCTTACAGTTAATCAGGCAGTGATGGCTCTCTTCTTGGATGGCATCAAAAGAGATAAATTCATGGAGGATTAGTCTATCAGTGGCTATGAGCCACAATGCCTACGTTCTGCCTCCACTGTATGCTAGGAATTGCAAATGGGGAGAGTGCTGGGGGGCTCAGGTCCTGTTTGCGGGCTTCCCAATAGGCATCTGGGTTGTGGGACCAGAATGGGCCTTTGGCCAGACCTATTGGGCTCTCTTGAAATTCATACGGTGCCTTACAGAAACTGCTCTGTGGAAGTGAGATTGCCAGTGAAGCCTAAAGGAGAACCCACCCTGGACCTGGCAAACATCACAAACTATCTCATCGAAGAGAAACTTATGAAGCCCTTCCGAAGGCTGTACAGCATCAACCCAGCTGCGGAATATTACCGATTCAAGCAAAGAATTATGGAGAGCCCGTTTGAGCGTAAGTCTTCTAAAACCCCTAATTTCCATTCGCTTCCTCTTATCTCATGGAGTATAAGACAGAAAGGAATGCACAGGAGCTGTAACAACAACAACCACAACCCCACGTGTTCCCTGCATCTCTGCAGTTTCCTTCACAGCTTCCACTTTAATTGCGCAAATGTAAATTTCCGCTATGCACTTGAACCCTTCTTGCAAAATGCTGGAAGTTTCCTCAGTGCAGATGTCCAGGCCAATGTTTGAGGTTAGGTCCCACTGCCTGGTAATTGTTTAATGTACCCTGTGCTGTACTCGACTCCAAGTACCGTATATTTCAGGGCACCTGTGGCTACTTGCTCAGGAGCAGGTCCAAAGGAACTTACCTCTTCAGTCCCACCCTCTCAAAGCAGGGTGGAAAAACCTCAACAAGGAATCTCCCTTTCTTTCCCTGCTAGAGGAAGAAGAAAAAGAATTGGCTCTTAAATTTTTTGTTTGTTTGTTTGAAGTTGGAAAATGTGTCCTCTTTCTTTGTTTCCTAAAAAAGTTCAACAACTTTGTTGTTGTTTTTTTAAATCATATTTATTAAAATTTTCAGAATACAGAAAAAAAAATAAAAAACAAAAATAAAACAAAAATGAAATACTTTTAGAGTCTTGTTTTCGTTACCCACTTTCCGGGACTTCCCCCTCCCCCTCCCTACTGTATTCCCCTTTCATAATGTTGGTTCTACAAGCTCTCACTCCCAATTTAAACCTTAAATTATTTAGCCCCATATTCCAATTTAAATTATACAATCATCATCTTTCCCTTAACAAAGAAAAAATATAAATCAAAAATTCTCTCCCCAAGGCCCCCTTGGTTTCATTCCACGAATTCCCTTTTTCATTTACTAATAACACCCCAACATAATATAAAAAAGATTAAAAAAAAAATAGTTACACAGCCTTTGGATTCTGATTCTCCCCCCCCCCCCCATTCCCCGGTTCGCATTCCCCATGTCCATCAATCTGTCTGTCTGTTGTCTGCCTGGAAATCTTTGATCCATACACCAATCAATTCCACCTTGCCAGTTTCTTTTCCTTTTTTTCCTTTTTAATTTAAATGTTATTTTTGTAATGTTTAATTTCAAACGTCCAATCCAAAAAAGACCCCAAAGGGGTTCCCCCCATTGTTCTGTTCCATGTTGTTGTCAAGTTTCTTGTCCTGTTCTGCTGCTAAAACGTTCTAATTCAGAAATTTGATGCCTCTACCAGGGTTTGTTATTCAGGAACAAAAACTTACGTTCAGTCCCTTCCTTTCTTCAATAGAAAATTCTATTGTCTCCTTTAATGTAAACACCCCTGTAGACAAAATACTTTTTCAGTTTTGCAGCTTTCTCAGGAGATAGCAAGTCCTATACAGTTCCCAGAGTATTTTTCCGCTTGTAGTTCTTGTAATGTCCCGAAACTCCTCTAGGGGGGTTGCAGTAACTTTGTTTCCTCTTGTCCAAAAGTCCAATTGTTGTTCCATATTTTCAACATTTTGTATCCAAATCGTAACCAATTGTAACGAAATTAACTAGCAAAGTCCTCGTAGCGAAGTCCTCTTTACACTTTCCGACTTTGACAGCCACTTTGACAGCTGTCAAAGTCTGCTTCTCTTTTCCCCAGGCTCTCTCGCGGGTCGCCCCGGTTCCCGGGTGGGGGGGGGTTACGTTTCCCTTCTCACCCCACTCTTCTCCTCCAGCACAATTCTTGTAATATCCCATCGTGAAATTCTTGGTTTTTATCCGAAATACGCTTCTCTTTGGACCTTGGTTACTCAGTCCTTGTTTTGAAATGCTTACAATAGGGAGGGGGGACTGACTTCCTTTTTAGATCCCCCCCGCTCGTGCCGAATCCGAAAAAAATTCCTTTTTTTCTCCTTTAAAACCCGGTTACCAGATTACTCACGGGTTGTTGTTAAAAGTCCGAATTTTCAATGGAAGAAGTCGGCGCTCTCCACCGGATGGCATGCGGCTTCGCTCGGCAAGGGAAGCAGAGGACTCAAAGCACCACGCCACTCCCCGGCACCCGATCCGTAGCCTTTAAAAAGGCTCCTTCACGAGTCGGGAGGGCGCTAACGGTGCCAGCCGAGTCACCCATGTCCACGGTCTCCGTGCCCGTGGTTTTTAAGGGTCCCCGCGTCGCCGGCGCGGTAGAACCCGAGCCCTGCCGAGCAGACTCCCTCCGGAGCTCGGAGGGAGTCCGCCATTCGGCGATGGCGCCAACCCGGAAGTCCTCAAAAAGTTCAACAACTTTGGGGGGGTTTGGGATTTTGCTTTTTGAAATATGGAAAGCCTAAACACAGGTCGTGGGTGGTTTACTGACCCTACTTTTCACATCCTCCCAGATCATGCCTTGTTGATGGGGAATAAGCACCTGAGGACATTCGACGGGAAAATATACAGTTTGGCCTCCAAATGCAGTGTCCTCCTGGCCAAGGATTTTGTTCATGATGCATTTACTGTAATATTAAATCTGACCAGCAGTGGCAGACGGTCACTGCACATCACCATGAATGGTACCACTGTTGTTATCTACCCAGAACAGAAGGTAACTACAGGTCTTCTCCATTTTTACATCCGTGTCTTAACTTTGGAGAGCAATGAGTTTGGTATTTATGCTTTCCAGGTCTTAATTTTGTGTTTATATTGAGGAGGTTCTTATTGATAGGAAATGTGGGCTGACTAAATCTATAAACCAGAGGAAATTGTTCTGGAGTCTGGCCAGTGTTAAGTTTACATACAGATGAGAGTGGGGGGGAGGGGAAATGGGGGTGGGGCTGCTAAGGGGTGGGGCTTGCAAAAGTATGTGCCCTGGAGTGAGTCCCAAGGACCAGAGAAAGGGCTGCATTTGCCCTCTAGATCTGAGATTTCCCCAACCCCAGCTGTGCCCCAAAGGCCTCTTGTGGGTGCAATTTAGGTGGGAAGGTGCAGAATTTCTATAATAAGCCAAGGCCACCTCACCAACTTATTGCAAACCTCTTTACATTCTGAAAACCCAGTCTCACTGTAACCTCTATTCCCCTTGCTGCTTTTAAATAGATCTACAAGAAGTACAACTATTCCCTGTTGGAGGAGAACTGCCAGCCTTTTGACATCCCTCCTGAAGAAAATGGCCTTGCAATCCAAAGATATTCTGATCTTGTAGAAGTGTCCATGACCAATGGGGCTTTGTTTTCATGTGATCTTCGCTATGACATCTGTACCCTTACTTTGGATGGATGGCATCATGGTTTGTACTCTGCGTTTTGAGCTATGTGTGGTGGATAGCAACGTAAGAAGCCATCATTTCCCATTCCACCCTGTATATGCCACATGCAGATCTGTTTCTGTTCTGCTGCACTTTGTCTTCTGCCAAAAACTGATATTTGTCTTGCTTTCCACTATGGTGAAATTATGTGACTAATGTAATATATATCCTGCCAAACTTAGTTTAGGGCTGCCATATGCTGGGAATTTTCCAGACAATGCCAGGATTCAACCCTCGTAAACAGTAGCCAGGCAGAAATTGCTGAAATGTCTGCGAAAATCCGGATGGATGGCAACTCATGTCCATGTCAGACGTGTAGATTTGGGTGAATTTCCTTAAAAATAGCTCAAAACTTCTTCATCATCATTTTGAGATATTGCAAAAGAAGCTCAACAACTTTGATCAAAAAATCCTTAACATTCCCCCCCACACACACACACTTTTTGAAATATGGCAACCCTAGCTTAATTGAACAAGTAATGTTTACAGCACTACTTTAAAATGGGGGCGGCGGGTGGAGAGATGCTACCAGGTCATCTCTCGGAATTTCCCCAAATAATTAGTCCTTAACCAGCATGAAACATCCCACAGTCCTGCCCTTTGAGGTGGTTGAGACTTGCTTTCTCTTGCATTTTTAGGCGTGTCTGCCGGTCTTTTTGGTACCAATGACAATGAAGCGGGCAATGAATGGATGCTTCCAGACCATTCCTATGCTGGCAGTGTGCAGGAGCTTGTGCATGCATGGCAGGTATGCCAGTGGCTCGTTTACATTGCAGAGGAACCACTGAGTGTTGTGGGGAGGGCCGCAGCTCCGTGGTAGAGCAACTGCTTTGCACACAGAAGGTCGCAGGTTCAATCCCCAGCATCTCCAGGTAGGGTTGGGAGAGAAATTCCATTGCTGAAATCCTGGAGAACCACTGCCAGTCAATGTAGACAGTACTGAGCAATGATTTGGCTGTCCAAACTTGGGCATGTGGTTCAGCTCTCTGCAGGCTAATCTCAAGCTTGCAACCAAGGTATACTGTACGGTTTACTGTTTGTGCTTTGTCTAGGAGGGCTAAACCACAAACCCACATTTGGAGCACCCATTAAGTCATGCCTGGGTGGGTGTGGGAAAGCTGCATACAAAGAAAACGCTTTTTTTAAATGAGTCAGCCACTGGCCGTTTCAAAATAGTCTTATAAATAAAAAAATAATGGGGTGGAAGGTTCACAGGCTATGAAGGACTTGCTCACAAATTTATTGACAGCTGCACGAATTATGATAGCCGGGAAGTGGAAGGGGCAAGCAGAATATAAAATGGAAGAATGGTATAAAGAAGTGTGGGATATAGCTATTAATGATAAATTAGCATGTGGCATTAAGGTATGGTGGGGAATACACAGGAGAAATGATTTTGAGGAGATATGGAAGGTGTTTGTAGAATAAGTACAGTGGTACCTCGGGTTACATACGCTTCAGGTTACAGACTCTGCTAACCCAGAAATATTGCCTCGGGTTAAGAACTTTGCTTCAGGATGAGAACAAAAATCGTGCAGCAGCGGCGCAGTGGCAGCAGGAGGCCCCATTAGCTAAAGTGGTACCTCAGGTTAAGAACAGTTTCAGGTTAAGAACAGACCTCCAGAACGAATTAAGTTCTTAACTCGAGGTACCACTGTACTGTTAAAATGGAAAGGGGTCAAACCAGTGCAAGAGGTGATGAAATTTTGGGAGGTTGGATAGTTACAATGGAATGGTCTTGGTGGTGGGGCACACATTTTTATTCTCATTTATTTATTATTATTATAAAAAAATAAGTAAGTAAGTAAAACGCATTTGATTTTTGCCACCGAGGTGAGCGACCAGTGCAGCCAGATGAAGAGGACCCTCAAGCCGTGTCTCGATTCATCTAGCCCTGAGATCTGTAAAGCTTTCTTCCTGGATGCCGATTCCCTCTTCAGGAACTGCTTCAGAGTAGTGAGTATCTTTTTTTTTTTTTTAAACCGGTCACAATATATGAGTTTGCTGCTGTTTGCTCACCGTAATTCCAGCCTACCTGAGGTCTGTGCCAGCTGCCCCTATGTCACCAAGCCAAGTTCAAGATTCTGGCAGCTCTGGTTTTAAAAGGCTCAGGATACAGGTAAAGGTAAAGGGACCCCTGACCGTTAGGTCCAGTCATGGACAACTCTGGGGTTGCAGCGCTCATCTCGCTTTATTGGCCGAGGGAGCCGGCGTACAGCTTCCGGGTCATGTGGCCAGCATGACTAAGCCGCTTCTGGCGAACCAGAGCAGTGCACGGAAACGCCATTTACCTTCCTGCCGGAGCGGTACCTATTTATCTACTTGCACTTTGATGTGCTTTCGAACTGCTAGGTTGGCAGGAGCAGGGACTGAGCAACGGGAGCTCACCCCGTCGCAGGGATTCAAACCACCAACCTTCCGATCGGCAAGCGCTAGGCTCAGTGGTTTAATCCACAGTGCCACCCGCGTCCCTTCCAGGATAGGTAATGGTGAGGAAAACCCCTGTTTGAGACCCTGGAGAGCCGCTGCCAGTCAGAGCTGGCTATACTGGATTACATGGGCAATAATGGAAGCTTCCCTATCTGCTGTCTCTGTTCGTGATGACAGAAGCAATGTTGGACCAAAACAGACGGTTCCAGGTTTCTTCCCATGGGACTTACCACCTCTTTCTTTTAAAGGTGGACCCAGAACCATTCTATGTCCTGTGCAAAACTGACATGTGTGAACTGCAGAGTGTAAAAGCGGCTTGCACCTTGGCTGCGGCATTTGTGAACTTGTGCAGCAGAAATTTTGTTCCCTTGCAGATGCCGCTTCAATGTGGTAAGTAGGTTGTTGTTGTTGTGTGTTTTTTTGGGGGGGGGTGGTCTGGCTGTCTTCAAATAATCTAAGGATAGCTTGTCAATTATGGCTTCCACTCAACTCCTCTATGAGGAAAGGAACTTTTTGATTTAGAGAAAAAGTGACATAATAGAGGTTTATAAAATAATGTGTTGTGTAGAGAAATTGGATAAAGAAAGGTTTTCTTCCTCTCTCATAAAAGAACTTGTGGACATCCGATGAAGGGGAATTTTGGAAGATTCTGGACAGATTAAACAAAGTGCATCTTCAAGCGTTGCATATAGGAAGCTGTGTAACTTGCTCCCACAACCTGGATAGTTTTAAAAGAATATTAGACAATTTCATGATAAGGCTATCCGTGGTTACGAGCCACAATGACTATGTTCTCCCTCCTACGTCAACAGCATTATGCTTCACACAATGGTGTTTGTAAGTTTTTTTCAGCCCCTCAGCAAGCTGAATAAAACTGCTTTTTCATCTCGCAGGCCAATAGCCAATCATTATTGTTAGTGCAAATGAGTTACAGTCATGGATCACCAAACCAGATGGCACAGTCCTTGGCTAGAGAAGTGTTGCGCAGAACCATACACAGAGGTGGGGTGTGTGACAAATACTTTGTTATGTAGCAATACAGAAGAACAGAAATCGCGCGGCGGTAGCGTGGCGGCAGCGGGAGGCCCCATTAGTTAAAGTGGTACCTCAGGTTAAGGACAGTTTCAGGTTAAGAACAGAGCTCCAGAACGAATTAAGTTCTTAACCCGAGGTACCACTGTACTTGCTTTTCGCACTGATCATCATCATTTGAAAAAGTAACTTTGGCAATAAGTTCAGGCTCCAAACAGTATCACCAGCCCAGCAACTTTTGGATTGTTGATTTATTTAAGAAATGAGTAGCCCACCCTGCCTTTTCATTTGATAATCATAGGAAAGTCTCAGCTTTTTGTAGTGAGGTTTTTTCTTTCTTTTGGGGGGTGGGGGAGTTAGGCTGTATGCCTGAGTCCCTTCTAATTCCTGGATCCACCAAGGATTTAACTGCTAGAATAGCCAGGCCAGCTTTTTTTAATAATGGCCTAAGTAAGGGTAACTGGGAAGTGGCTCTGTGCCACAGGACAACTGGGTGGGGGCCCCTCCCTCACCTGTCTAGTATTTAGAAGGAACCAAAACCTTGTGAGAGTTGTGTGTGACAGCTAGAAGCAGGTGGCAGGCTGTAGCTTGTGAGGGAGAGACATGCTTGATATCTGCTTGAATCCAAGGCCGTGGCTGTAGGTGAATCAAGACCTCCTTGGGACGTTAATGCCGTGAGCACCTCCATCATAGGCTCAGGTTGCATATATGTATAAATAAACCATATAGCAAAGAGACACCACCCTGTCCTTCATTCCAAGGAAGCTGAACTCTGGGTACGCGCCTGGAACCTCAGTAATCTCACTTCTCAGAGATCTGTGTGGCAAGCAACAGCTTGTAACCAAAATTGCCAGAATGTTTGGGTTATGGTTGATCTGACGTGCTTGTATTATTATTTTGATTATGCTTTCCTACAGCTGACCTCCCCATCAACCTTTTTTATTTCAATTTTGCAGACCCGAGGCTGAAAGACAGCAGCTTGCCTAAGACTGTACAATGAGCCCATGGTAGAGGCAGAGACTCGCAGTCAGGTCTCCCAGATCTCAAGGCCGACTCTCTAATGGAGGACCGACCACAAACTGGCTCTTGATGTACTTAATCTGTTTGGAGGCCCAGTCTGCCAGCCAGCTACTACGTGGCTTTAGTGAAGAAACTCGGGGAATAGTTAGACCTGTCTAACTTTCAGAAAGTTTCTGATTCCACTTTGTTCTGAAGGCGAAAATGTGCCTTTCTGTGCCCAAAACAACTTTGCTGTGCCTTTGCCATAATTTATAATAAATGGAAATGTGAAGATACATTGTGTTAACAAATGAAGAATCTCATTGTAGAAGGGTGTCTTGCTCAGGCTGCAAACGGGGAAATCCAGGCTCTGAATTCTGGCAGCTCCGAATTTAGGATCCTCAGAACAATCCCTGAAATTTCCTTTTGACACATGGCTGGAAGGTGCATTTGACACCTTTCAGCAAAATGCCTCACCTTTGCTCTTGCTTTCAATCCCCAAATCCAGCAATCATCAAATGAACTTGATATTGCCATGTGCTAAATCCATTCCTTAGACTACTTTTAAGCTGCCTGTGCAGACTGGGTAATGGCATGTTAGAAATCACTGGATGAAATGTCTTTGCTGCCATATCACCTTAGATCTTGTAAGTTAAATAGACTGAACTATTTTGATTGAATAATAATAATAATAATAATAAACCAATTATTAGGAAAATCATGCCACGAGGTTGTCTTTATTTACCAAGGTTTGGGGGGGGGTTGTGACAGATGGCAGTGATAGCCAACAACTTATCAACAATGGTCGCTCTGGAATATTTCAACAGTGAACTTAAAGCACTTTATAAATACAATGTAACAAACAACAAAACTTCAAAACCAGTAAGAGAAACATTAAGCCAAATAAAGCCATCAATTAAAAAAGAGAAGATTGCCTTCATTTTAGATGTCCATTTAAGACATTGCATGACCGCCATATACGACACTGCATTATGAAGTTTGTACAAACACACCCTGGGAACTGTAGTTTGTTAAGGGTGCTAGGAATCGTAGCTCTTAGGGTGTGAGGGGTATGCTTTAAATGTATGGTGTGTACGATCCTTTTGAAACTAACTGCAGGTCAACTTCCAAGTTGCCTCACAGGAAACCATTCATAAATGAAATAAATCTTGTAATATAATATATCTTGTAATATAATATATACATATGCGTGGCTCTTACTGCTTTAGGCTTCAAGAGAAGGCTCACATAACAGACTGAATACACCTTCATGTGGAAAAATGAGTAGCCTCTGAACCACAGAACCTTTTGACATAATTAGTTCTTAAGATGCAGCAAAGAACAGCAAATGGTTCTTGTTGCAACACACCTGTACATATCTCATCAGATGCTAGTCCCATTGAGTTCAGCAGGGCTTGCTCTCAGATAAGTTTGAGGGATCCCGGAGGGGTGAAAATGAAGGCTTGGAAGAGATGGGCAATGTCTGTGTTAAGGGTATGTCTGTGTATGAATAGGGTGAGCCTGTGACCTGGCTCAGGAACTAAGTATTTGTCATTACAAAAGACTGGCCAGGCTCCCCAGGGTATCCAATCAAGTGACCATTAACAGGTAAACTGCCAGACAGGAGATAAACAACACACTCAGATTTCTGTTGTAGACAGCCCTTTCTGTGGTGTAGGTATGATGTATCTGGGGGGTGGTATTGAGCTACATCCCTTCTGTGATGTATGTATGTTTCTGGGGGTGGTCTTGGACTCCAGGGTGGGCAATTTAAAATGTCTATATAAAGGCGGGCACACCTTTGTTCGGGGTCCTCCTCCTTTCCTGTGTGTGTGGGGAGCACCCTGTTGCAACAGTTCAATAAAGATCAGGCTTACGAGCTGCTTTGCTTCTCAATATTCTCTGGTTAGCCTCTTGTTATTTTCTCTGGCCGATGGCGAACCTACAAAGGACTCTATAAGGGTTCTTGTGTTCCCCATAAGGGAATAAGGGCAAATTTTTGTTTATTACAAGCTCAAGGTGGCAACTAGGGTTCTCCCCTCCTCATTCAGTGCTCACAACAACCGGGCACAGTAGGTTAGGAGGACAGAGACAATGAGTGGCCCAGTGTCACCCAGTTAGCATTATAGCAGAGTCAAAATTTGAACTCTCCTCTCCCAGGTCCTGTAGTCGCTACACCGCGGCCTACTAGAGGCAGTGTAGTGTAATGGCCAGAGTGCTGGACTAGGACCTGGGAGAACAGGGTTCGAATCCCCACTCAGTCATGACCTTGAGGACCAGTAACCGTCTCTCAGTTCTAGCATACAATGGAGGAGGGCGAGAATCGTATACACCGCCCTTGAGCTCCTTGGAGGGGGGGAGAAAGGTACAAACGAAATTTAAATAAGACACGAGGGGGGCGAGAGAGGGGGGACTTATTATAGCTGAGGAGAGTAACACTCGCGAAGCAAGGCACGGCTTGCCCCGCGCGCATGCGCACGCGAGGGGCCCCGAGGGGGAACTCGGACCTCACTTCCAAGACGAGGAGAGGTAAAGGGGCGTGTTACGTCTGGCGGCGGCCTTTTACGACAGCGAGCGGGTTTCCCTTGACGGCAGGAGGCGCCGGAAGTAGCGGAGCGCAGGCGGAAGTGGGAGAGGGGGAAAGGAGAAGGCGGGGAGCAAAACAAAAAGGGAGAGGAGGAGGAGGCGGCGGCGGCGGGACGCAGGCGGTGGGCGCTGGGATGTGAGGTGGAGGACGTGGGGCCGGAGAGGTGAGGGGACGCAACTGGGGCAGGGGGGGAGAGAGCTAGGTAGCTTCCCCTTTTCCTTCTGGGGGGGGGTCTCTGAAGAGGAGGGGGGCTGAAGACTTGGGGCGGGGGGAGACTTTGGGAGGGAAAGCGTTCTGTGCATGCTCAGAGGCCCTTTCCCCGCCTCTTCCAGTCAGGGAAGGCCTTCCCCGGTCAGTGTCCCCTTATATCTCCCCCTCCCTCTACTACATACGTTGTTATAGCCCCCTCTGGAAGGGGTGGCCTTGGAGGGGACTTTTATTTCTTGCTCGAGGGTTTTCCCTCCCCGTTTGTTGCTTGTCGCGCCCCCCCCCCATCTCCTTGCTCCCCTTACACATAGTTTATTGCTTATAAGTGTGTGTGTGCGTGAAGTATATATAGCCTGGTTTTCTCATGCACTGAGGCTTAAAAAACAAATATCAGTAATTTCAATTTTAAGAACCTGACGGTGATAGCTTAATAAACTGCGTAGCGGGTAAAGCAACCCGACAAACGAACGAGAACTCTGAAAAGGGGAACCGCTAAGGCTCAGGAGCCAAAACAACGAGCTCTCCTCTAGAGTTTTTCTCCCTCCCTGGTAATTAATGTAAAACTCCTAGTAGCCACTTGGGTGGGTCACAGTCACTCCCCGCCGCTGCATTAAAGCTCCTCGTCCCCTATGGCATCTCCCCAGGAGCCCTTTTCCCTCTGCTTGTAGCTCCCCTTGCTCCTCTCGCAGCTGCTCTCAACTGCTCGGCTCCTTAAAGCGTCCTCTTGTTTTATTCCATAGCCCAAAGCAAAGGCCCAGCAGAGTAGCTCCGAAGGTGAAACTTTAAAATCTAAAATATATACACCCTTGGTAGCTGGGCCTGTGAACTGTTTCTCAGCCGATGCTCAGGACAGTTTGAAATTTTAAAATGGCATAGTAAAGGTCTATTAAGAATACTTTTCATTGCATATTCATTTTCCATACCCCAACTCCTTTAGCAGCCTGCTAGTAGTGGAGTGGGGTTGGTGTAACCACAGTTCAGCATAGTAAAGGCACCGGTTATGTTAATAGCAGTATGTGGAGTTGTAAGAACCTGGGGGATATGCGAAACTTTACTGGGGAGCCTACACAAGGAAGCTAGTAGAGATGGATTAGAAGATAAGGAACTGAGCAGGAATGTTTTGAAAAATACTGTGTGTGTACACTTGTTATGTTTGTAAGCCTGAGTGCTGTAACAAAATGAAGCTCTCCCCCCCCCCCCAAGTTGGCTCATAAAACTATGTTTTCTTTATATTGCTTCATGTAAGGGCTGCATTTCTAAAAAATAGAGGTTAAAATTTGTGAAGAAATGAATTTCCTTGGTGAATTATGTTGGGGAGTAGTTATGGCTTTCTGCAAAATATAAATTAGTAGCAGATATGGGTGGTGCCGTATTTCTGGAGAAGTTCCCATGGAAGTGCATATGACTCCTCCTTTAGTGACTTTTTAGAGGATTCCAGCAGCATTTTAATTTCAGTCTACTTTAAGTTTTTAATAGCTGTTTCTTACAGAGGTGTTGACTGCTTAAAGTGGTATAATCGTAATTTTAAAATGTTGATTTTGTATCTCTTATGACTGGTTTTATATGTTGCCTTGTGGGGACACTTGTCCTGGAAGGCAGGATATAAATCTTATATAATATAAATAAATAGAAGAGGAGGAGTTTGGGTTTGATATCCCACTTTATCACTACCCGAAGGAGTCTCAAAGCGGCCCACATTCTCCTTTCCCTTCCTCCCCCACAACAAA